>CAUYPK010144288.1:0-31635 GCA_963574355.1 Loris lydekkerianus
GACAGCATATAGAATAACGTAATCCTGTTTTTTGTAGGACTGTTTTGTTAAAATAAGAATATTTGCATTTCTCTGATGATTAAGGATGATGAGCATTTTTTCATATGTCTGTAGGCCGTGCACCTGTCTTCTTCAGAGAAGTTTCTCTTCAAGTCCCTTGCCCTTGTTCTTTTCTTGCTTATACGTTTGAGTTCTCTGTCGAATCTGTTTATTAAACCTTTGTCGGAGACATAACCTGCAGATATCTTCTCCCATTCTGAGGGCTGTCTGCTTGCTTTACTTACTGTGTTCTTGGATGTACAAAAGCTTTTTAGTTTGATCAGGTCCCAGTAGTGTATTTTTGAAGCTGCTTCAATTGCCCGGGGGGTCCTCCTCATTAAATACTCACCCAGACTGATTTCTTCAAGGGTTTTCCCTACACTCTCTTCTAGTATTTTTATAGTCTTATGTCTTAAGTTTAAACCTTTAATCCAGTGAAAGTCTATCTTAGTTAATGGTGAAAGGTGCGGGTCCAGTTTTAGTCTTCTGCAGGTTGCCCGGCAGTTCACCCCGCACTATTTGTTAAATAGGGAATCTTTTCCCACTGAATGTTTTTAATTGGCTTGTCAAAGATCAGATAATGGTAAGTAGCTGGATTCATCTCTTGGTTCTCTATTCTGTTCCAGACATCTACTTCTCTGTTTTTGTGCCAGTACCATGCTGTTTGGGGGAGGATGGGTGGAGGGAGGGTGATAGGTGTGATTACACCTGTGGTGCATCTTACAAGGGTACATGTGAAACTTAGTAAATGTAGAATATAATTGTCTTAACACAATAACTAAGAAAATGCCAGGAAGGCTATGTTAACCAGTCTAATGAAAATACGTCAAACTGTTTATAAAACCAATGTATGGTGCCCCATGATCGCATTAATGTACACAGCTATGATTCAATATTAATAAATAAAAAAGTAAAAAAAAAAAAAAGAATATTATGTTTGTCTTCTTTAAAACATTTCATAACAGGACACAAAAAGAAAGATACGGAGACCCTCCTATTTCATTTCCTGTCTCCATAGAATGTTGTGTTACTAAAATATTTTTATTACAGCAGAACCTGAAGCAATATAAAATGTTTGCCTGAGGATTATTTTTAGTCCCTTTAAGCTGAACTTCTGTAATGAAATCTATTTACAGACATTCCACAGTGCCCTATGGTTACTAGCTTATGCAAATGAAGTGTGACCCTGGGAATAAACCTCTTGCCCCCTCATCATCCTCCCTGGCTTCAAAGGTCTCTAGGCAATCACTTTTTTAAGTGAAGAGATTTTTAAGCTGAATTGAAATAGAAAGAGAGGGAAGATAACTTGATGCCTAATACTCATATAACCCAACCATTTACTACCTACGATTTCCCCATAAATATTTAGACACTAATTTATAAATCCATTTGTGATAAATGTCTTAGTAGGTAATGACTTTTTTTCAGCCTCTACTTATATAATGCATTCTAGAAACTAGAGACCAATGTCAATCAATAGTCATTTACCCTAACTTCATTTCTCACTTCTTACTTATTCTGAGAGTCATGAGATTGGGAAAGAATTGATTTAGTGATAACAAAATATCTGCTAATTGTATTCCCAATTAAAATATATTTGTTATGAACACCTGATTAATTAAAGTGATCAGGAAGATTAAGATAATTCCATGAGGATTAATAAATGGGTAGATTTTTATTATATTGTTGATACTTGAATATATTAATATTCATATTGGAATATGTTGATATTTGTAAGTAATTGAGGAATAAGAAAAGCAGGGCTAGGTACAGTGGCTCATGTCAGTAACCCTAAAACTCTGGGAGGCTGAGGATGGAGGATTGCTTGAGGCCCAGGAGTCCCCTCAACAAGAGAGAGATCCCATCTGTACAAAAAGGATAGAAAAATTAGCCAGGCATAGTTGTGTACACCTATAGTCATAAGCTATACAGGAGGCTAAGGCAG
The DNA here is from genome assembly GCA_963574355.1 of Loris lydekkerianus. Lineage (NCBI taxonomy): Eukaryota > Metazoa > Chordata > Mammalia > Primates > Lorisidae > Loris > Loris lydekkerianus. Next base: position 1,985 of record CAUYPK010144288.1, read on the forward strand.
GAGGATTGCTTGAACCCAGGAGTTTGATTCTGCAGTGAGCTCTGATGATGCCACTGCACTCCAGCCTGGGTGACAAAGTGAAATCCTGTCTCAAAAAAACAAAGCAAAACAAAATTTAAAACAACAACAACAAAAAAAAAAAAAAAAAAAAAAATTTAAGAGAAGGATAATAAAATTGCATAATTGACTGCATTTTCAGAACTATCAGTGAGTGGCAAAGAGCTGTCTAAAATGTTTAAGTAATAATCATCGTAATAAACTTTATAATTTTAGCAGGTCCCTTCCCACTAGATGATACCTGGGAAGGGGGAACAAAACAGGTGTTCTTTTCTTTTGTGTGTGTGTGGGTGGGGGGGACAAATTGTTCAAAAGTTAGACAGTTGGCTAGTGGATTCAGATTTGTCCTTGCAGACCCCAGAGATCTCGAGTGTCATCTCAGGATATTGCTAAAATTAGGAACTAACCCAGGATGACTCCGACACTTGTAGGCTGAAAGCTTGGCTATGCAGCATTTCAAAGGATGGCGAGCAACAGACAACTAACTTTTAACCTGGCCAAAAGGCAGGATGAAGTTAGAGTGCAGGAAGACATTGCCAATTTTCTGTAAATACTTTTTTTTAATTCCCTAGTTAAGTATGCTGAGTTTACCATTTTTAATGAAATATAGAGCTTTATTCAAATGAAGATAAATGTTACCATTTATCTCTATTATTTCCATTTTGTAAATGATCATCAAATTTATGTCATAAAGTTTATTCCAGAATTAGGTGGTTTATGTTGAATAGTCGGTATTTTGCAGAGGAGACTTCTCAGATCTTGAAATGCAGACAGATCTACTAAACCCTTGCTTTCAAAGGGGTAGGATTAAAGCCATTTGCCTGGAAAAATTGGAAAACAGACCCTGGAATCGAGCAAACAGCCTGGTTAGCAACAGGTGACTGAGAAGCAGAGAATTAATGAATGATAGCTCCAAAATACGTGCCAGAAATGAGTGCTAAAAAGATTCAAATAAATTTGTTGCATGTGTGAATGCTACTGAGCTACAGAGAAAACATGCATGAACCTAGAAAAAGGAGAGCCGAGCAATAGGAGTAAGAATCAGTAATTCAGGAGAAGCTTTAACATAGCAAATCAAAATCATAGTTAAAATACACTAACAAATTGTAATGGTACAGAAACTAAGAGCCCAGAGGAAAAACTCAGGAAGCCCCAACCTGTGAAAGGTAGGAAATCCAATGGAAAACATTTAATAATTAAACAAAATTCTCCTGGTAAGAAAAATTTGTTGTTCAGCATGGTATTTTTGCAGATCAAAGAGGATTTCTTTCAGAAGCACTTCTCAGAATAAATGCTATTTGTCAAGTTTTTAAACTTCAAGGACTAAGAAATATTTGAAGATAATTCAACTACAGACACTACTCCTCAGATTGAGACAGAAATGAGAGGATGTCCAAAGACAAGAGAGCTACTCCTGCAAGTATCATGCAAGTTGGCCTTCAACAGGCTACACCAACTGGTCATGTGTTCATTCATTCTCAGCACAGATATTAAATGGCATGTGTTATGTGACAATCACTGTATTTACATGCAAAACAAACCCCTTCTCTGCTCTTGAGCATACAACCAAATGGGGGAGACACATACTAAAAATTAACACACATGGAAGCAATTATAGACAGGATAAAGGGGAAAGGAGGTGCAGCAAAAGAAAATAGTCAGGTGAGAAGGCTCTAATTTAGACCAAGTCTTTGATGACTTTTCTGAACAATGTTCTTTAAAAAACTTGAGACCTGGTAAAGAGGAAGTGAAAGCGTCTTCTAGGAAGAAGGACACGCATGATTGAAGGGCCTGAGCTTAGAATGAGTAAGACACATTTGAGGAGCTGAATGAAAGCTCAGAAGAGGCTGTGGATAGAAGGATCTGAAGTGACTTAACTTATGGAGGGATCACAAATCTGTGGAAAGAAATTTAAATGTTATTTAATTTTCAATGATGAGATGTTAAGAAGCTTTACCTGGGCCATTAGCATGTCAAAGACAGATTCCAAGAAGCTAGTGGAGCTTCAACCTCAGGACCACTCAGCATCTTTCCAAAGTCCTAAAAGAGGTTCTACCAAAGTGTTCACACCTGTGTCTTAATAGTATATAGATTATGTAATATGTGTGTGTGTGTGTGTGTGTGTGTGTGTGTGTGTGTGTATACTCCCTCAACCTCAGATGTGTGCCCCACGAAAGGAGAGACTCAGTCCTTTTTGTACTTATACACTGTTATATCTCTAAAGATTAGAATAATACCTGGCATATAGCAGGCATTCAATTAATATTTGTTGAACAAATGAATGAACGATCTTCAGGGCTCATTACAACTTTCCTTGACAATGATATTAGCTTCCAGATTAGGTCTCCACTTCTCTAGGACTACCTGTCCATCATTCTTTATATATGAATATAAAAGAAATAATCTACAAATCTAATCAGATCAGTCTCCTCCTTGCCTAACATATTTTGGTACCTCTCCTCTGCCTATGGAATAAATGTTCAGCAATTTAGGAGAGCATTATGGCAGAACAAATCTGACAGGTGTGGGTCTAAGTTCCAGATTCCCAATAGATTAGATCATGTGGGTAAGTTATTTAATACCTAGTCTTATCACCTTCTCTATAGGCTCATGGTGTAGATTAAAGGAAATGCTTTTGACCGTTTCCTGCAAATACCAGTTAAGACTATTAATAACGTGTATGTAGTACACATACATGTGTAGTACACATACATGTTATTAATTATTGTTCCCCCTCCCCAGGTATCATCTAGTGGGAAGGGACCTGCTACAGTTATGTACTACAGTAAAGCACATAAGCATAAAACTCTGTAACTATGAGTTATTTATTTTACTTCCTTTCTTCTATTTTTTATTCTCTCCTGAATTGACTTTGTCTAATCCCTCTCTCTAACCTTCACTGCCATCACCACCACTACCATAGTGCTTAATAATTAGAATAAATTCTGGTTATATAGACCTCAAAGTAGAGAATAGAAAAATAACTGGTAATATACTAAAAAAAAACTTAGGCAAGATGATAAAAAGTCGAAGTTCCAGTTTCATAAAATGGTCACAGTTTTCAAATTCCTGAAGGTCCTGGCCACTGTCACAGAGGAAGCACCTCACTTCTTACATTGTTTCAGAAGCATGTGCTTTGACCCACACCAAGAAGCCAAACCCCAATACAGGAATCCCTAGTGGCAAAGCCTTCCAATGCATCAGTCTTATCAGCTTTATACATTTCTCATCACTACACTATTCAGCAGAGAATAATAACCCAAGCTACTTTTCTTCCATGGATTAAACATTCCAAAGAGTGAAGGCAGAAAGAAAGCTCTAAGATTCCATGGAAACATATCATTAATGCAAACAGCCAGCAAATAATTTCAGTAAACAAAGAAGGAGATTTAAGAAAGGGATTTACCTCTTTAGAACAAACCACATTTGGAAAGGACAGCATGCCTGGAGTCCGGGCATTTCAGCCCACACCCCGTCAGCAAGCCAGGCACATCTCAATACTTTTAGACAATAGGCATCTCTTCAAGGGTCACAGAAACCTAAAATTTTCTCCCATATCAACAGGTAGATGCAAAATGCAGTTGGTTTTTGGATAGCTGAGTCCCGGCTAGTTTGGGTGTAATATAGGACACAAATGGGGAGGAGGAACCTGAGATCATGGAAGACTGATATAAAAAATAGCAAAAGATGCCCCACTCATTTATAAGCAGAGTTTATCACTAAGGATGGAGATGGTAGATTGTTTTCATAGGGAAGTACAGGACTAGAGTAGCAAAGAACAATGGTACCCTATGAAAGGGGCAATCTAGACTGTTAGCACAGGGTTGAGCGAAGACTGAAGCCATGATTTGGGGCAGGGTCTTTGGGCACAGTGTGTGAGTAACATAGGAAGCCTTTCAGGTTCAGTCACCCTGGCCCAGCATGGCGATCACTGGTAATCAGTGAGCAGGCATCTACCAGAAAGTGCTAGTCACTGACAATGACATAATGTGGCAGAAGGAGGAAAAGGCCTTATTGAGTGAACAAACTTTCCTGTTCTCTCTATGCCTAATACTGAAAATAAGACTAGCCCCCCCCCCTTTAGTCGTAAGGACTTTTCAGGGCTACTTGGGCAATTGAGGGAGAGGGGTATTTCTAGACTAGGTAGGTACTTAAATACTATTCCTAGGAAATATGAGAACGATGTTGGCATACATTCTGGGTCTGTAGAGCCAGGCATACTAGTCACAAGAGGAACATAAGTCTCTTTTGCCTGCTTTTATCATATTCATCTGAATTTTGCACCTTCACCCTCATACCTTTTGTTTTTAAGATTGTGCTGTATTACATTATTTGAAATATCTTTATACTACATATAATTATGCTCCTTTTTTATTTTCTCTGCACTTACTCATATTCATATTATTCTCATTGATGTTTAGCTATAGCTCTTCCTCTGTAGACAGCTATAGCTGTCCTCTTTATTTCTGGTTTGACTCCAAAGAAACAGCCATGGTGTGGATGGAACATGCTGGTCTTGTGATGGGAAAAACAGAGATACAAGAATAAAGCAGTGAGTCTTAAAGCTTCAGCATGGAAATGGCACACGTCCCTTGGACTTTATTGCATTGGAACTTATTTCCTGAATTAAAATACTTGTACAAGCTTGACATTTAAAGGACCTGGTGGAAAGAGCCCAGTAAAAGGAAATGCCAAATATTTTAACAATCATACCATCAGTCACAAATTTCTTCTTGTTCTACATAGTCAGTGATTGGTATTTATTAAGTAGTAACACAACAAAAGGAAAACATATTTATCCAATTTTGTAGACTCTGCAACAACTAATGTAAAGATTAGATTTCTACAATCTACTTCCAAGCTTCTTTAATTTTATACTAACTCTATGGCATCTGTTCTTTCTTTACTTAAAAGCACATTTGAAGCTGTGCCTATTACAAGCATTGAGTTCTTTTGAAAAATACTGCCAATGTCATGATTTTTACATTTATAAGATGCAATTCTCTCTAAATAAAAAAATTTGTTCAATAAACACATTTTTCCTTTAAAAAGTAAAGAATATGATCTGCACCAATATAATTTTCATCTTCAGATTTTATCCTATTCTTCATCTTCTGTTTTTCTCCTATTTCTTCTCATTCATTTTAATTGTTTTTTAATAGTATTTAGTAAAGATTTCTTTATTTCAATTAATGTGAGAGTACAAATTTTTAGGTTACATTGTATTCAATTCTAAGGGAAAGTTCAAGTTGTAGTTAAGTCCTTCATCCAGGAGGCATGCTGGACATGCTCACATTGTGCACGTTAGGTGAGATGCCACCAATCACCCTTCCCCCTCCCACCCATTGCCCTCCCCCCTCTTACCCAGCACCCTCCCCCCTCCCACCCATCGCCCTTCCTCCTCCCACCAATCGCCCTCCCCCCTCCTACCCAGCACCCTCCCCCCTCCCACCCATCGCCCTTCCTCCTCCCACCAATCGCCCTCCCCCCATCCCTTTCCCCTCCCCCTTGCTAGACTATATTTGTGTTTTACCATTCATGTGGGCATGCAGTTGTTTATATATTGGTTTCATATTAGTATTGACCACACTGGAGGGGTTTTTTTTTTTTCATTTTTGAGATACTTTACTAGAAGAATGTATTTCGACTCCATCCAGCTAAATAATAAAAGATGGAAAGTCTCCATCTTTTCTTATGGCTGAATGGTATACATATGCTACAGTTAGTTAATCCATTCATGGGTTGATGGGGATTTTAATTATTATGTGAAGATTTATAATATGAACAAAGTCCATAAATACATATAGAGAGAAATTATTTAATTTTTTCTCCAGAAAAAAACATCTAAAAGGTTCTAGTAGAGCCTGGAGAAAGAAACTTCAGTATTTGACATAGCATAGTTTCTCTGTATAACATGATTAGGAAACTCATGAAAAATACAGTGTCCCAAAGACCAGGACCTATCTATAATGAAAATTCATCCAGTCTGTATATGTCTAGATTATCTTAATATGTAGAGTTACCTTGGTTATTCTGAAAACAACTGAGTACACAATTTTTAGATATCATAACTATTTTATATGTTAAAATATTATATTAATATAGTCATATATATTAAAACACACGCCACTATAAATAGATTGTTGAAGGCATTTTCATGGAAAAAATTGGTATAGAAAAGAAAGCCAGTCACAATTCAAAAAGCATTTTTTACTTAAACAAGTCTGCTCAAAGATAATATAAAAACATTAACCAAACATTAACCATTATATTAAAAGAAAACAAAGTATTATAAGAATATTCTATTTTTCAGTTCTATGTTAATAGTAATTTTTATCCTTAAAGCATTTTCCATTAAATACACATATTTACAAGCACATAATTTGCAATTGATGTGCAAAAATTTATTAGTTCTAAGTTCACTTTAAAAACGTAATGAAATAATATCCTCAGCCTTTCCACATCCCTCTGTAAATTTGAACATTTCAACCAATCAATAAAAGACCTTCCAAGGTCGAAGTTTTTCTATGCCCAAATGCTAGGATTACCTCAGTATCTAATACCAGGCTTGCTTAAATACAAGTTACATAGATCTCTTCTTTCTTTGAGTATAACCGGAAAGGAATTTTTTAATTTTTATACAAGAGCAAGTAGGAAAAAGACAACCTCTATTCCCCTCCCAGTCAAGGGACAAAGCATCAAACCAAACTAGGTGACAGAATCTTATGTGTTCTAATATTGTATACTTTGTGACATCACCATCCTCTTACCCAGCAATTACTGAAACGTTTGTTGGTGCTAAGTATTATGGTAGGAGCTCATGACACAATGGCAAGCAGAGAAAGTAAAGTTCAGGGCAAATTTCCTAAAGAAGTGTGAGTTTCAGGGAATGAATTTTAAAGAATGAAGATGATTTTGCCAGATAAATCATGAGGATCTAGAGAGAGAAAAGAGAGTTAGAAAAGAGAGGGATGGCATTCTCAGCAGAAGAAAAACCGCTGGCAAAATCAAATTCTTAAAGCTGCAATTAGTACGGTATAGATTGATCCACATTGCTAGGGCACAGGCAATTAGGTCAGGAAAGGGTTTAGGCAGAGACCACTTCAGGAAGAGCCACATGTGCCCTTAAGGTTTTTATATCATCATGTGGACAACGTGTCAGTGAAGGGTCTTAATGAAAGATGCCCCATAATAGATCAGTATTTATGTATATATATATATATATATATATATATATATATATATATATATATAGCTAAAATATGGAGGATGCATTGGAGAAGATTAAATGGGAAGAAAATATCAATTAGGGGACCATTTTTTAAATTGGAGGAGTGATTTTTTTAAAAGGTCCCAAATGAGGGCCTGTGTCATGGATACAAAGGAGAAAGAGGCTGGCACAATACAAGGAGGTTGAATTGACAGGGCTTGGGTACTTCCCCGAGATGGAGGTTTGACAGAAAATTCAAGCCTGATTCGGGGAGACACAGTAGGAGGATGGGGGAAGAGAGCCAGTAAGACGATTTGGGGCTCTGACACTCAGGAGGGGCCTCCTGTACATACAAGTATCTATTAGATGATGGAATTTTTCAGGATTTAAAACTTCTTTATTTAAAAGTTTCTTTTCCTCTAACAGACAATTTGAAAGGAATTATCAATATTCCCTGTATTCTTACAAATCATCTTCTTAACAAATGTTACATTGAAGCTGTTTGTGTGACTATGTATAGAATTTGAGTCCTTCACCAAAGGAAATTGCCACACTTCTTCTTCCTGGGTAGCAGCTTCCACCAGGGCCCTGCAGACTCCTACCCACCAGGATACTCACTGAATTGGCTCTTTAGCAGAGGGCTTCCCCGTGACCACAGATGTTGACTACCTCAGCCAGGACACGGAGTGTCAGGAACAGTCCTACGAACAGCCAGCCACCTCCCACCTTGGTGTGTTCCAAGGTTCTCAATTGCCCATGGCAGGGGGCCCTGTGTCTCAGTGGATGCCTGTTATCCCAATGTCACCATTAACAGCACGTCCTCCACTCAACAGTGTCCACTGTTAGTCATCCACGGTGGGCCTGGCATACACCACCCATGGACAGTGTCTGGCCAAGGAAAGGGTATCAGGGCAAATCCTTAAACAACAGCAGGGTCCGGAAAGGGACCAAGGAGAGACTATAGAGGGCTCCAACTCCATCCTCCCTCTATACATGAAGGAGTGATGTGGGGACTTGACAGGACCACCACCGATACAAGCTGTACCGACTCCTCATGGGGGCCTCTTGCTCATTCCACGGCCCTCACAGACCCATCCCTCTAGGGCAATTAGAAGTGTGGGTGCTAGTTTTTTGCTTTTAGTTAAGATCTTACTAGTCTGTGGAAGGAGACGTGGGGAGAATCCCCAGTGTTCCTCCACATTGTGTTTGTGAGAAGAATGAAGGACTGTCACCCAAATATACTCAGCTCAAGACCATGGTTCTATCTTCCATTTGAAAATCTCAATAGATGTTTCTCCAAAGTAGCATGTGCCCTTAGGGTCTAGATCAGAGGAGGTCAGTACCAACAGATGGCCTGGGCCACTTTACTGTCTATTCTTGGCTGGAGCAAACCGTCTCAGGCACTGGCAATTGAGAGCTGGGCTGGCAGGGTGTGGAGAGGCTAACAACTCAAGGCAGAGGCCTGGAAACACCCTCAGGACTTTTTCCTCTTGCCTCAGGTGTTCCCTGAACACCATTGCCAGGCAAATGTTCCAAGTGATAGCCTTCCTCTAGGCTGGTTGATGTGTAGTTGGGGAGGCCCTCAGGGCTGAGCAGAACTTGCATTTCTTTTCTTCTGCTGCGCTGTCAGAGTCTCTCTTGTGAACTCTCCAGTAAAAAAGCAGTTAAAACTCCTGTAAGTAGAAGTGGTTTGTTTTGATAACTTAGACCCCTCTGACCAGTAAGATGACCTTCAACAGCAAACTAAATGATTTAATCGGAAAACACAAAAGCTAGCATTCTTTCCAAGAATTTCTATAAGAAGTATCTACAGAACAACACTTGTGATGAGGAAGTATGTGAATCAATGTAGAAAACACATAACCTTTTTAGAATTGCATCAAAGTAGACAATTTTATAACATTTTTAGAATTGCATTCTTTTCTCTGATAGTACACCTCTTGTGTTCAGTCCTATAACCTAAAAACAAAGACAAATGAAGGCCTATCTCATCTGACTCCACATTTTTAAGCCACCTATTTTAAAAATTGCTGACTACAGTACTGCTTGCTGTGAGGACCCACCTTGACACCCCCAGTGATTGCAACCAGTGATTTACATCCTGGATTTTTCTGCACTTCTAAGAAAACACAAAAAGACAGCATAAGTTATTGCTCAGCAATAATCTTGTTAATGTGAGCTAGCAACATGTCTAATTTTCTGATAGAACTTTTATGTTTTATATTTTTGCTTCCTAAATGTGTGGTTTTATTTTATATTTATTTGTATTTAGAGGGCTTGCAATGTTTTTGTGTTTCTGATGCTAATAACTAATGTTTGTTAAGACTGTAGAGTGAGAAACTTTCAAAGGTTAAACTGTCTGATTAGAAGAAAATTAATTTAACTACCCAGAGGAAAAAAAAAGAAAAGGGCCACAAATCTCTAATTCCTTGGCCTGGGTACAATTCACATGACACGCAATGAGTTTTGCTCTATTGAATGACAAATAACTCTATTACACCCTTATTGGGCATCTGACTCTTCCCTCCCACCAAGTGCGTGCGTCCCTACTGTGTTTATGCTTCCCACCAAGATCAGACTTGTCCATGACCTAAGAAGTAATCTGAACTATTTTGTATTTTTAAAGACCAGTAGAAAAGACAACAATGATTGGGTGTCCTCAAAATTTTGCTCAGTGGTCTGACATCATAGATATTTCCCCAAGCTAATTTCTACTTTTGACCAATTCTTCCCACTGAGTCATGCTGAAACAAAATACATTATCTCAATAATTACTATCTTCAGCAACCTAAAATTAAATATATTATCACAACACTGGGATACAATGAGAAAAGAAAAGGAAACCTGGAGGGATACTAGTGCTGGAGAATTTATATCATATAAGTTGAAGAAAGTAAAAAGATTTTGTGTTAATTGTAGAAAAAAATTCAATCATGCCTTATGAAACAAGGAAGCCCCCTTTTACTTCATTTTAAAGAAATAAAGGAAAAATTAAACATACTTCTTCTAAATACCATCATTAAAAATGTGTTTAGATTTTTATTTCTGTTTGTTTAGCGTCGCATCCATATTCAAAATGCATAAATCATCACTACTAAAAATACAGCATCTCTCCAGAAAGCGCCTTTAACAATAAAGAGCTTGTTATAATTAGCTAATATTGTTTTGTAAACCTAAAACCTTTTAGTAAGTTTACATAAAAACTCCGATAAGTTCTTGAAAACATTGGTGATGAAGATCAGACAATGCAGTAATACCAAGGAGAATCGTTGACAAGAGCTTCTCACTGGCTTCCAGAGTCTATGATTCTTTTTTAAGATTATGAAATGCCATTCATTGTGTTTGCGTGAACTTAACGATCATTTAACCAAATCCCCTAACAGTAGATAATGGTTCTTAATTATATGATGTGATAAAATAGAAGAAAGCCTTATTTACTGAAAGGTAGTATTATTACTAAAATTGTCTAATTTTATATGACACTAAAATTAAAAGATGACATAGCAAAGAAGGAAAAATACCCCATGGAGTGGTTAAATAACACCCAGGTTTTCACTTCTCTGTGCCAAGTTTTACTTCAGAGAATAAGGCTCAGTTGCATAAATTTTAGGAAAACATAAAATTGAATTTTGAAAGGGGATTTCACAGCTAAACAAGTGATCTAAAATTAGTTCTTCTTTATTGATCTAGAAAGACATACACATTTGCATCATTGTTTAAATCTGCCACTATTTCCATGATTGACTTTCATCTTCAAAATTGAATAGTAGTATCTAGTCCATTTGGAAAAATCCTAAATGTTACTCCAATGCATGCAATAATTTTTCAAACAAGAACTAAAAACAAATACCCCACTTTCAAAGACTCTATAGGACTTAGAACATGAACATGGTGAGCATCCCTGAGATGGTCTATGCCATTTCTTTTGGGGCAAGAACTCTACTTCTTTCAAACTTAGTAAACACACTGGCTATTCAAGAGGTTCCAGTCCTCTTCTGTTCAGAGACCTTATATAATTACTAGTTTTTAAATGCCAAGTACAAGTTGCATCTAAGTTTTTTCATCTGACATTTTAGAAATCCTTTGAAATTGATATTATAACTCCCCTACTATGATAAAAAAATTTGAGGCCAGGGGTGGTGGCCCCCACCTGTAATTCCAGTACTCTGAGAGGATGAGGCCAGAAGATTGCCTAAGCTCAGAAATTCCAGACCAGCCTAAGCAAAGCAAGACTCCCTCTCTACTAAAAATAGAAAAACTAGCCAAGTGCTGTGGCAGGTGCCTACAGTCCCAGCTACCTGGGAGGCTGAGACAACAAGATTGCTTGAGCCCAAGAGTCTGAGGTTATTATGAGCTATGACACCACAGCTTTCCAACACAGGGAAACTGAGTGAGACTCTCTCTCAAAAAAATATTTTTTTGAGGCTCAGAGAAGTTAAACTATGTGCTCAAAACATATAGATTGAGAAGACCAAAACCAAGATTCAAAACGCTGTTCTGTTCAACAAGAATTCAAATGCAGTTCTAACTCCAAAGCTTAAGTTCTACCCCTACACAAGGCTGCCTTCCTTGTGATTTGACTCTTCCTTTAACTGCTCCACTAAGGTCACACTCAGGTGACCACATATTTCATATAAATTTTATAGACTTATTCATTAATAGTACACCTACCTTCATTCTGTGTCTCAGTTGGACATTAATTTATGCAATCACCCTACCTTTAAGTCAACAAAGGTAGGGAGTAATAAACTGAATACTTTATCTTTCTACCAACTCCCCAAATCTGTCTATATTGTGACATTTTCTATGACTATAAATAGTACCGTATCCTCATTTATATGTAAAAGCAGAAACAGGGATAATTCTTAAACCCACCTTTTCCCTCACTTCCCAAATTCATCACATCGTCAAGTCTTATCCTTTCTTCTACTTTATTATCTTTTGAATCCAAGTTTTCTCCAACTACATTTCTATTCCCTTAATTCTAACCCTCACAATCTTTTCCTGAACTACTATAAAAGTTTTCAAATGGTATTTCTATATCCAAATCCAGTCTCCGCATTGCAATCACATGAGCTTTCAAAAGGATACGTCTTGTCATATAGTTGACCCCAGTTTAAAATCTTTAAATGGCTTTTTAGTGCCTTTGGGACAAAGCCCAAAGCTTTCTCAGCACTCTTAAGGCCTTTTGTTAATTGTCCCTTGGTCACCTCTCCATCCTTACCTTTTTACTACTCTGCCCTTCACAGCCCATATCCTGCCCCACGGAATGTTCTGTAGTTACTGAAATATTCTAGGTTGTTTCTTACCTTCATGCTTTGGCTCAGATTGCAACTCGGATTCCAACTTCTTGGGAAATTCTTCCTTTCTCCCTACCTTACCTTAATTTCCATTTGGATAACAGTTTTTCCTTCAGGAAGTAGTTTCAAGTAGCACCACTCTCTGATTATCATTCTACTAAATTCTTGCTTGCCCCAACACTGAGCCCAAAGTACTTAAGGGATACATTGTCATTATCTAGCTAGGTTTAAGGTTTCCTCCAATTCTGCTCATTGCCAATTTCCTAAATGTCCTCTTCTTGGGTGAGGGATGGGGCAGTGAAAGTCTGCCTCTCCTCTTTCATTTTGGCCATGTGCCATTTTCCTCACCGCCTCTTATGTCTCCCAGTTGGAAAAAAAAAAAATGTAAATATTTTTTCCCATCTGTGAGTTTTCTGTTTACTCTATTGACTGTGTCCTTGACTGTGCAGAAACTTTTTAAGTTAAGCAGGTCCCATTTGTTTATTTCTTGTTGTTGCTGAATTGCTTTGGGGTCTTTTTTATAAATTCTTTCCCTAGGCCAATATCTAGAAGAGTTTTTCCAACATTTTCTTCCATAATTATTATAGTTTCATGACTTATTCCATCATGCAAAAAATTGTGAGTGGTAAGAGGTCCAAGCCTGTTTCAGTCTTTTACATGTAGCTATCTAGTTTTCCCAGCACCAATTATTGGATAGGGATTTCTTTCTTCAGTGTATATTTTATCTGTTTTGTCAAAAATCAAATGGAAATATGAGGATAGTTTCATCATGGGATTCTTTGTTCTAATCTCTGTTCTCTGTTCTGATCAAGTCTATGTCTCTGTTTTTGTTCTAGTACCATGCTGTTTTGGTTACTATAGCCCTGCAGTATAGTTTGAAGTCTGGTAAGGTGAGGTCTGCCACTTAGTTCATATTATGTAAGGTTGCACTGGCTATTCAGAGTCTTTTCTGGTTCCATACAAAGTGTAGAACTAATTTTTTTAGATCTGCAAGAAATGGCATTGGTATTTTAATGGGCATGGAAGTAAATCTGTAAATCACTTTCAGTTGACTTTCCATTTTATTAATGTTGATTCTACTAATCCAAGAGCATGATATGTTTTTCCATCTGTTAACAACTTCTATAATTTCTTTCCTCAGTGTTTCATCATTTTCCCTAAAGATATGTCACCTACTTAGTTAAATATATTCATAGGTATTTTATTTCCCTTGTTGCTACTGAAAAGTTATTGCATCTTTGGTTTGATTCTCAGCTTGACTCTTTTTGGTGTACATGAAAGCTATTGATCTGTCTACATCAAAAGGTTGATAACCAAAGTCTACAGAGTCAAGCAAATCAGCAAGAAAAAAATCAAACAACCCAATTAAAAATTGGGTAAAAAACATAAACATAAACTTTTCAAATAAAGATAATAGCCAGCAAATGAAAAAATGCTCAACATCGCTCATCATTAGCAAAATGCAAATCAAAACAATGAGAAATCACCCAAAACAAGTACTGATATGCATGTGAACAGAAAAGAACACTTAAGACAGTGTTGGTGGGACTTCGAACTAGTACAGACTCTATAGAAAATAGTATGGGGATACTCCTAAGAACTAAAAGCAGACCTACAATTTGATCCATCAATCATCACTACTATGTATTTACCCAAAGGAAAAAAGGAAATTTTATCATAAAGACACTTGCACTCAAATATTTATAGCAGCACAATTCACAATCACAAAGGTGTGGAAACAACCCAAATGCCTATCAATACAAGAGAAGATAATAAAATGTGGTGTATATATATATACCATGAAGTACTTCTCAGCCATAGAAAAATGGTAATCTAGTATCTTTTGTAACAACTTGGATCCAACTAGAGACAATTCTTCTAAGTGAAGTATTGCAAGAATGGAAAAACAAATACCTCACATATTCAGTACTAAACTGGAACTAGTTGATCAATACTATGTGTGCCTATGGGAGTAAAACTCAATTGGAATCAAGTAGGTAGGAGGGGGCAGTAGGGGCTGGGTTAATTCACATGTAACTTGTATAATGCACACATTCTGGGTGAAGAGCACACTTATAACTTTGATTTAAAATGTACAAAAGAAAATTGTATAAACAAAATATGCATACCCCATTAATATTCTGAAAATTTTTTAAAAGCTTTCAAAAAATTTTGTTTTAAACTTTGGAAGCTTATTTCTCAACTTTCCCACAATTTGAGTTAGATGTTTTTCCCTGGAGCTCCATAACATCCAGTACATAATATCTAGTTACTGGCCTGTTTCATCAGCCAGGCTTATAAGTTCCTTAGGGTTGAGACTTCATCTTTTAATTGCAACATCTAAACTGATTTATCACATGGTAAGTATGCAGTTGATATTTAATACTAATAATGATGAGGCCTTTCTTGGCAAAATAGGACTAAAAGAAAGTTCAAGATGATAGAGCTGGAAAAAGGCAATATATAAGTTTTAATGGACTTATGATTTTTATACACACTTGGAAATTTCTGAGAATGGAAAAGATCCTATCTAATTAATGACACTACAGATTTACTTTCTTTTTTAAGTCATGATATGCAGCCTTGGTTTACAATATCTAATCAAATGATAAGAATCATAGAATTTTAAAGCACAAAGAAGTCATGGCATCTAATCTAATAGTTTTTAATCCATTATGCAGCAATAGTTCAAAATCATACTCAGTTCCGCAGTACACAAAACTATTTACTCTACAGCTATTCCCTGAGTGAGGGGGTGGGAAGTGCCAGGGTATGAAGGACTCTGGTCCTTCTGCTTCTCTGTACTCCTCTCACCGTAGCACTGGAGATTCTAAGGCTCTGAACAGTACTGTCCAACAAAGCCTAACCTAGTCCAAATCCTTACCTGGCCAAAGAAAAATGAAATTAAAGTCTTGAAAAGGTTGTAATTTCCCTGGGAACACCAAATGTCATAGGAAAGACCTGAGACTCCCAGCTCCCAAATATTTTTTTCTAACAGGAAAACAGCTTCCTTATCTCTGGGAGTCTAAAAAATATTGCTGTTGCCTATGTGAAACTCTTCTAAGGGACAATGGTAGTATTAGGAAATAGGGCACCAAAGAAGCATTACAATGAATTACAGTAAAAATAATTCTTGTGTATCACAAAACACATCACCTGTGACGATATTTGACCAGTCACTATACATCTTCCCTTATGTAATGTCTTCAGTGACTCTTATGGAATTTTCTCTAATAAGTGAATCAATGAAAAAAAATAATGGTAATATTAATTTGATGGAATCCCATGAATATAGCTCTTCTCTAAATCAACAGCATTTGGGAGGCAAAATCAAAGCACTAGGTGGTGAGTCATCTTCTTTAAAACTGAAAATAGTTGTATTGGATTTTATAATCAGTTGAAGTGTCTTCTAAATATGCAAATATTAAAACCCTAATCCCTTGTGCCTTGGAATATGAATTGATTTAGAAATAGAGCCATTGCAGATGTAATTAGTTAAGATCATACTAACATAGGGTGTGGTCCCTAGACCAATATGACTAAAGTCCAACATGATAAGGTGAATTTGGAAACAGACACACACAACAAGAGAATATAACGTGAAAATTTAAGTTATGCTGTCACTAGCCAAGGAAATTCCAAAATCCAGGGGAGATTCCTGGAAAAGATCAGACAGAGCATCACTTGACTGACGCCTTGACCTCAGATTCTCAGCCTCTATAATTGTGAGGCAGTAAATTTCTATTGCTTAAGCTGCTTAGTCTGTAGTACCTTATATTCAGTTGTGATACTTTGTCAGCATAGCCCTCACAAACTGATAGAGTTTTAGATCTCCAATTGCCCTCAGACGGGAATTTTTTCCTTAATTATCTAGTTGAGTAAGTCAAATGTCAAAAATTAGGTGTCTTTATTAAATTTTTCGGTTGCTAGAACTTGACTCAGAAAAAAGAAATAAGTACAACAATATTGCAACTAGATAACTCCTGTATGCAGAGGATGAAAGAAAAGCAAAATAATAAAAATATAGACAGTTCAATAGCGTACAAAAATTGATTATATGCTTAGATCCCAGACATATCTTTCTTCTATGATGTTAAACTTCATATAAATGGACACCGAATTTACGGCTTTTAACATATTTCTTTTGCCCCATTTTCTCCTTATCTGATTATGACATTTTAAAATTTCACTTTCACCTATGGGAACAGATTACACTATTGTGAACATATAAAAGAACTGTTGCCGCATAAATTCTTTTTAATCTCTACTCCACCAATTGTACATGCCTCTGGCCTCTCTCCTTAGGCACAATTTCGTCCAAGTTGGCCTCTACTATAAGTCTTGCAAAAAGTTAGGGATAGCGCCTGTAGTCCCAGCTACTTGGGAGGCTGAGGCAAGAGAATCATTTAAGTCCAAGAGTTTGAGGTTGCTGTGAGCTGTGACATCACGGCACTCTACCCAGGACGACAGCTTGAGACTCTGTCTCAAAATAATAATAATGATGATGATGATACAGATATGTTAAACATTTTTTAAGTTTTTTGTTCAACTAATGATTTCAAAGATAATCTCTTTGAAAAACTGTCAAAAACTAAATGTCAAAACATAATCAAACTCACACTTTATGATTTAACATATCATAAAACCATACAACTAGAGTCTATCAATGTAAAATTGGTTTTCTAAAAATTATTAAATATATCTTCACCTGTGATTTTTATCTTCTTTCAAAACAAATATTATTTATTTTACATACCTCAAGTATACTCTGTAGAAGCGATTTATATTTTAATAAGACAAAGTAATTCTTTTATAAACAGAACTAGTATCTGAGTGTTAAATTTCCTTTCTTATACAAATAAATTTATGAACCAAGAAAGAGAACGATTACCTTTTTAAAATTTTATTCAGAAGAAGGTTGTTTGTACTTTTTCAAGAGACATATCACTTCTCCTTTTTTTATTTTTGTCTTATGTTATAAAAGTGATCAGTATTATTGCCTTCTGAAAGGAAAGAGAAAACAACTAACGCTGTAGCCCAGATGACCATCTTTCCAACTCTTCAAGAACTGAGGTAGCCACTGTTTCCCGAGAGGATCCCACCTTAGCAGCACCAGGAATCAGAAGTCTCCCAGTTACTGTATAATCAGCTCACAATAGAAACTAGATGATTGTAATCAAATCATTTGATGTAATTTAATTCAACAAACATGCTTTTATTGAGTGCCTGCTGTGTGCCATCATTATGCTAAGTATGGGATAACAGAGATGGAAGAAAGCTTTTAAGGAACCTACAATCTAGAGATAGAGATAGATAAAGAGATATGACATAATACACCAAAAAATAATAGCAGTCTGCCAGGGTACTTAAAAACCACTCAGCCTTGGGTGGCACCTGTGGCTCAAAGGAATAGGGCACCAGCCCCATATGCTGGAGGTGGCGGGTTCAAACCCAGCCCCTGCCAAAAACTGAAAAAAAAAAAAAAAAAAAAACACTTAGCCTATACAAGAGTTCATCATAAAATCATTAGAAAGGGTATACCTGACCTGATTTCAGGAAAGAGGGATAAAAGAGTCTGGTCAGTGGGCAAGTAGGAGGTTGGACCAAAATGAAGTATGGCCCCAATTAGGTCCTTCTGAAGTGAACTCTAAGTGCAGAAAGTTTCTGAGGATCACTACCTGGGGAAGGAAATGGGAGGAGGCAGGACTGGGCAGGGGGAGAGGCTGAGCCATAAGACTAGTGATTCAAGCTCCCATTAGCATCATGGGGAGCATGACAGCCAGACATATCATCTCTTCCTGGTTCTTTGGCTCTGTTACTACACACAGGCTGCCAGCATGGTATGACCCTGGGCAGGTCAGCACTCTGAGGCTGAGGCAGTCAGCAGAAAAAGAACCAAGAGCGTGAGGCCACAAGGCAGGAAGTCTTTCCTTGAAAGGGGCTTGCTAGGGTGGTGCACCTCGATGTCAGCCACAAGTGTAAGTCTGGATCCAGTATTATTAGACTATAAATTTCCATGCAGAGAGTGGTAGGAAAAGAAGCTAAAAATGAAACTTTTTAAAGATATGCCCTCATAGTGATATACTAATGCTGCTAGAGAGAGCCCACCATGCTCCCTGTCTCCATATGCGGAGACTTAGCTGTGTGTATTGAAATCATCCTTAACGTGAGGGATTATGCCCCAGAAATTGGCAAAGTTGCAAATCAGAGCTTTCTTTTTCTGAGAGCCAGCACATAGTACACAGCTTTAACATTCTCCATCTTGTGTCTATAAACCCAGGTTTGAATAATAATGAACAGAAGCACTCCACAAACTGCTCCAAGTGGAGAGGTCATAGGCCAAGAAGCACCAACTCTTCAAAGGCCAAAAATCCCTCCATTTCTGCTTCAGAAAGGTGCAGCCTCAAAGGACAGCTCATTAATTACAACTATTGTGCTTTCACATGTATTCCAGAACGTGTATTAAAGACCTACCATATGCCAGAAACTAAGCTATGTGAGAGAAGAACCAATTGTGAGCAAAACAGACTTGATTTCTATTCTTAGAGTATATATTTGAGTGAGAGATATAAATATTCCTTACTTAAATCATAAACTATGTAATCACAAATACTGTGCAATGAATACTGTGAATAAAAGAATTAAAGACACTTACATAAAATAACATCTTTTATATTTTTAACCTTTTGGGTCACTTATAGTAGTATAAAATACATCATCAATGTTATTACCCATTACAAATTAAAGCAAGTGATAATATACAGTACTATCAAAAGTCAATCATAATCATTTTTAAAATACATGTATTCTATTTATCAATTGCCATGAAAGAGTCAGATGAATGTATCTATATCTTTTGCAAAGAAAATGTCTATGAACTTTGGCAATCACAGTACCTTACATTTTTCATTTACTGTGTCATCACTATATCAGCTTCTATATAGTTACACGTGTCTACTATATTATTACAAAGACAAACAGACAAATTTAAATAGTATCAAAAGTTACAATTTTTCCCCTCAGCCCACTATTCTTGACAGTGTAAAGATATGTAAGATGCAAGAATTTATATTTAAATAGACTCTCAGCTACAGCTTTCAGTTTCTTCTAAATAATTACCTCAAAGATTATTAGCTAAAATCCTCAGATTAGGACAAAACATTTGGCAAAAAAAAATTCAGCATCTCAAATTCACATTCCTGTGCTGATTATATGGGGAAAACATGACACTGAATTTTATTCACTAATATTATGCTAGGGAAAAGAATTTAATTCCCTCAAAAGGGTGAGACTTATGCCTGATTTATATGTAATGATATGTGAAAGACAAATTTAGCACCTATTCCTAATATCACATTTTCTATGATAAACAATGAGTACATTAATCAAATGCTCAGTTCATCCTATTTTAGAGGATTTGGAATGTATCACTTTCCATCCGCCACACCACAATTATATGCTTGTGAATTCCGATTAAATAAAAAATAATTAATCCAGGTAAATCTGCCTCTCTGAAATTATAGACAAGTTTTAGATGGAACAAGATTTTTGCCACTTTTAATATCTATAGTGTTCACCACAAAGCCATCACAAAATGCATCTCTAGAATCATAAAAACATATTTCTGCTGAGGATTGCACCAAAGAGTTAAAACACCTCAACACATTATATTATACATATATTCATACCTAGGGCCAAAGGGATACCATTCCCATTTTTCATCATCAAAGCATTTATAAGACTTCTATCTTCTTTTGCTTTTGTGACCTCTAACCAGAAAGGCCAAAGTAAATAAAGGTCAAGATAGATGTCAAATCAAGCAATTACTAAACAGGGAACTTGGCTGTGACCCTCAGATTAGAAATGGTGACCCGTCACAGCAACAGGGGAAAACCTTCCTGCAACTCCTCTCCCATCTTATGAAATACAATATAGATTTGCAGGCTAGATTGAAAAAAATTGATATCTTTCATTTACGTTTTAATCATTTCTACCCTTTATATTGGGGTTGTCCTTCCATTTTCTCCTTGGCTGTAGGTTCTGAATCATAGACATTTGAGAGAAAAAAAATTAGTGGAAATCTTGGATGGGGAGGGAACACATACCTACCATGAAAAATGAGAATGAGGCAGCCCATGAGACAAAATGTTATACTATCCCTTTCATTCTTCATTTGGAACTTCACAAAAATTAGACAATTTGTGTCAATAGCAGTGATCTCAATCATGAAAGCCCCATGTCTCTTCTGCAATGGGCCACCTGTAGGAACAATTTTTTTTTATTATTATTATTCAGAAAGTATTGAGTGCTTATGAGAATTCTCTGCTAAATGCTGGAGATTTAACAAGACCAAAGTTGCCCTATCAAGAAATTTACCACTAATGAAGTAATCACTTAACTCAAACCAGCAAAGAATTATTTAATGCACCTTTTATCAGCAACTTGCAGGAGATCTGCAATGTAAGGCTTATCTTGCTGCAGAACTGGGTATGAATTGACTTCAGAGGGAGGAACTGGTTCATCAATTTGTGTAAGCTGATACCTAAAAGCAATACCTCTTTTCTTGCCACCTAGAGTTTGTACTACAGCTTGTAAATTTTTCTCTTGAAATTGTTCAATTTGTTCTTTTTTTTTTTTGAGACAGTCTCACTTTATTGCCCTCTGTAAAGTGCTTTACCATCATGGCTCACAGCAATCTCTAACTCCTGGACTTAGGCAATTCTCTTCCCCCAGTCTCCTGCATAGCTGGAACTAGCCAGTCTATTTTTTTTTTTTTTTTTTTTTTGTTGTTGCGTTTTGGCCCAGGGCTGGGTTTGAACCCGCCACCCTTAGTATATGGGGTCGGCGCCCTACCCACTGAGCCACAGGCGCTGCCCAAAGTTGTTCAATTTTTTCATTCTTGGCTTTGCTTTCTTTCTCCCATAGTTTGAGTTTATGAACATATTGGTTATTTGGAAATTTTAGATCAGCTGTTTCATGTGCATGCTTGTTCAATGTAGTTTCTAACTTTAATGTGTTGTGGTCTGAGCATTCTCTCAGTTTCAATAGCTCCAGATAAAATTCATTATTTTCCCTACTCAATCTTGCATTTTCAAGTTTATAGGGTTCCAAAACAAAATTAAAATTGGCACTTAATTTTTCAGCTTTCACAGCAGATAATTTTGACTGACGAAGGCTTTCCTTTCTATGAAGTAGGTCACTTGCAAGTTTTTCTACTAAAGGGAAATACTCTGCTGTCAAGAGTCTGGCAGTATCCCAGGTGATCCAATCTTTTTCTCACATGAACATACTTTCTTTCTACAGATGTAGTCATTTTTCTTCCAAAATCAGTTTTATTGACTTCTAAAAATTAAAGTTCAATGGGCGGATTGGTGGGATTACACCTGCGGTGCATCTTACAAGGGTACGTGTGAAACTTAGTAAATGTAGAATATAAATGTCTTAACACAACAACTAAGAAAATGCCAGGAAGGCTATGTTAACAACTGTGATGAAAATATGTCAAATGGTCTATAAAATTCGTGTATGGTGCCCCATGATTGCATTAATGTACACAGCTATGATTTAATAATAAAAAAATAAAGTAAAGTTCGGCAGTTCCCGCCACCACTCCCTTCCTCCAGAGCCCCATCAAACTGTGGCCTCACCTTCCCCACTGCTTCTTTCTCCCCGGCCACCAGCTCCCGTGCTCGAATAGTCTAGGAACAAATTTTTGAAATATTCTTTGGGAGGTAACTAAAATTTGCAAACTTCATTTACATACCTGGGCCTGAATTCGTGTAATTTCTAGAATCTCATTCTTTCCCCTTCAGCCCCAGGAAATTGTCACTCCACTCCAGATGCACTGAAAATATTGCCTTTATTACTCCTAACACCACAATCTCATGAACTTCTGAATTTCTCTACCTCTTTAAATCTCTCATACTTTAAAAAACTTATCCTGGTCCTCATTTTATTGCCAAATAAAAAAGGAAAGATTTACTCATGAACTTTGAGTAGAGGGAGAACAAATGAAGAGAATTTTAACCACAGGAGTATTTTGATAGTGGAATCTTACAAAGGTGCTTACAAAGAATTGCCTGTCCACAATTCATAAGGAAATATTACAAATTAAATTAAAAATTGCACTATATTCCCTAATAAATTAAATTTAGTTGAATTAATGAATTTTGGATGTTAAATATAATTATTTTTAGTAAAATTCATTAAGTCAAAGAATTACATTTGAAAGTCTGACTTTGAAATAAGCTGATAGAAAAACTATAAGAGACCAAGATTAATTAAGAAACAAACAGAAAATCATTCTGCTTTTGCAAAATAAGCCTGCAAAGGCTCCTGTGAAGGAAAAATAGCCAGGAAAATTAAAAAAAAAAAAAAACTTCTGAAAATTAAAATCTTACATTTTAAGAATTCTTACATAAGTAAGCTTTAAATGTTGACCCTGAAGAAGGAATAAAACAAATTCCTGTGAGGTCATTTTCATTTCAAATTCCATTCATCAAATTCTAGTCTGCAATGAAAAAAGATAAGAAATAATTTGAGAACTTACTATGTGGCACACTTGTGAAAAATGAAACATGAGGAAAAGTTTTCATCTCCAGATGACAGCCATGGTGCTTAGAATTCCATGCAAACCACACCTTTGAACTGAGGTTATTTCCTACTGTCATGCTCACTGCCTTTACTTTTCTGTTCAAGAATTTTGATCAGACCTCCTAATGGTAAGTTTACCCTATTATTATTATTGGTTCTTCTAATCACCAAAAAAGCTGTAACACATGAGCAGATTGTATAGCCTATGGCTAGGAGGACTGAGAGTTATAAGAAACACCTGTAGCTTGATAATGCAACACCTTGGTGAAAAGGGCATGGGGAGAAATTCGGCTCTCCTACCAGGAGAGCTTGTGAGACGAGAGTATCAGTGATTGGCAGTGGTGCAGGTAGTCAAGAGATCACCTCTATGAGTAGCAGCAGGAGTAGGCAGTCAGGGGAGCATGCGCATTCTATCACAGACCCACTTACTCTGACTCTGTTGCTTCTCCTGCTTGCAGAACACCAGCATGGCACCTCTCTGTGAAAGGCTGCTAAGTAAGACTCATTCTTCTATTGAGACTGCTTCTTTCAAAGATTATCTCTTTCCCTTCTGCTAAAGTAAATAGCCCTCATTTACCCAAGAGCAATTGGTTCCTAAGTGAGATAACAGCATAGTGGTCCATGTCCGGAACACAGCTAGATAGGGGGCTGGGGATCTGGCCAGTCCCAGGCCCTGATAAGTGGTGTCCATTAAGGGACCCCCGACAAGTGGTGTCAGAAGTGGGATAGTGACAAACAACCATGCTAGAAATGGTCAGTTTAGACAACTATATAGCCTCCAAGAGTTCCTTCACAGATAACACTAACTTGGGAATCATTTCTTCCAAAAGCATCAATACAGAAGTGAATTCTGGAGTGAATTTCTGGAAATATCAAGACCCTTTTTTGAAAAAAAAAAAAAAAAAAAAAAATCATCTTGATCACTGCTACATATACTTTTATTTACAAAATTCCCAGAGCTGAGGCTAAACCAGAGGACTTAGCTAACAACCACCTTAAATTACTACATCTTATTTCTACATTGTGTCTGTGGTGCACAAAACCATGAATGAATAGGGACTGAAGATGCAGCTTGGGATGGCTTGACGTAGCTGTTGTTTTTCCAAGAAGTATGGCCAGATTTTAAAAAACAAAAAACTTGTGTACTAAAATATAATTTTCTAAGAGTGAGAACCTGGCATTTAAATAGGAGTGGATTCCTTCTAAATTTATCCTGTCGGCTCCAAGATATGAATCATAGAAAACAGGCAACTCCCTGTGGCTGGCATTCCTTCTTCCCTACTTCAATAATGCCAATTAGCCTGGGTGGGGCCAATGTGGGGTTAACCTTACATACTGGACCATTTAATAATAATTTTCTCTTTGAACACGAGTCTATGGCCTTCCAGCAAACTAAAAATAGAATTAGTTTAAGGATTAGTTAAGGTTAAGTATTAATAAAGTTAGACTTTAAAATTAGAAAAATACTTAAATTCTGATGAACAGTCAAATTTAAAACATTTGTAACTATTAGCAAGTATAATACTGCTTTGAATACTTTTATATAAAGCATGTGAAGTCACAAAAATATATTTAATATATCCAAATATTTGAATGTATTTTTGTCTCTATAACATTTTTTCCATTAATAAAAATGAAATTTCTCAAAAAAATTTTTAGAAAAAAAAAAACTTTACTAATTAGTGTTTGTATATAATGTCTTCTTCATTCCTTTTAAAAATTTTTAAATAGTTTGATGAAAATATTTCAAATTGTATATAAAATCAGTGCATGGTGCCCCATGATTGCATTAATGTACACAGCTATGATTTAATAAAAAAAGATTTTTTTTAATAACTCAAGAAGGCATAGTAACCTTCTTTGGAGTTATTACCAAGCCCCAAGAATACCAAAAGTTCACTAACTGGTTAGTTTTAAATTTCCATCCTTGCTGTAAGCACAGTTCCCAAGGAAATAGACATGAAATGATGCATGCATTATATACCTAAATGAATCTAGAAGACTGGATTTCTTCATAATCAGTCATTTTAGCACTGACCTCAAGGAACGTATTTGTTCTATAGTACCTATAATACACATAGTTTATACAAGATTACTTTTCCAAAAATCTATAAGCACCCTACAAATCAATGCCTACCCTTTAACAAAATATCCTAACAACCAATCATTAAATATGCAGTGAAAATCTAGATTTGTAATAATCATGGACAATTTCGAAGGCAAATGTATTTGATCCTCCAACAACTTTACATGGTGGGAAAAGTTGGGGATTTTCCCATTTTAAAGATGAAGAAATGAAGATCCATGATTATGTCTGTGGTCTTCAGCTAATCATTGGGAGAGGGGGTTAGATTCCACACCACTGACTCCGGTATACTTCATATTCACCCTCTTGACATGTAATTCAGAACCTAAACGTTTTCTGTAGTTCCTCTGTTCTTTAGGAATTCAGAGGCAGCACAAGTAGGTTGGTTTAAATGCCATAGGCACAGGAACTTCGAGCAAAACTTTAAAGCTTTATTTTCTTCCACTCTCAACATGAACTTACATTCAAAAATCGCACTTTAAAAGTCTCACTTTTAAAGCCTTGTTCTCTATTTTTAGGCAATGTGGAGGGAAGGAAGAAATGTACACCAGGAAAAAGGAAGACAATAGATAGAGTAAAAACAGTAACAACATTTACTAAGCACGTGATATTACCAGACACCATACCTGAGCACTTAACCTACATTATCTCTTTTGCTTTTCACGACACATAATGAGTTAAATACTTTCTCTTAGGAAACTGAGGCTTAGAAAATTTTTCTGGTTTTGCCCAGGGTCACAGAGCTGGAAAATAATGGAAGCAGATACTGAATTCCAGGCCTTGTCTGACACCCAAGCTATGCTCTTAACTTTTATTTTCTATTACTTCTGGAGCAAAGGCATGAGAAAGAACAGGACAGATGTGAAGACAGGCTGATTGGAGAAGAGTTCAGAATTAGAGTAACAGACAATGAAGTCAGATGGACAGACTGATCCCAAGTCACAGAGCACCTGGGAACTCGAGAAAAATTAGAGTTGATGTCATAAATGGGATTTCTTTAGATTTTTAAACAGGAAAAGAGATGATAAAGGGAAGTATTTGAAGAATGCTTATAGCGTTAAATATGTATTTAAAGAACGCCTTACAGACTCCAAGGAAGTAAAAGATTATAATACAGAGGCTGAGTAGGAAACGAATGATTCAATTCTGAAATGATGAAGACCTAATCTGGAGTGGTCCATTGTGATCCTGAGTCAAAAGACGACAGCAAATGCTTACAAGGACCAATCAATATAATTTCAGGACTAATTAGATGCAAGGACTGAAGCAGGGGAATGATGAGTCAAAGATGACTGGATAGTTTCAAGCCTAGGGGATAGAGAAGACGGCGCCACGAAGAGTTAAAGGAGGAAGGAGTATGCGGTGGCACAGCACGAGTTTGTGTTGAGGCCTGTTGAACTGTAGCAACTGAGGAGTAGGGATTTGAGTGTGTGACTCATTTTCAGATATGAGAACCAGGGCACTGTGCAGTAATGAAAGTTGCAGATGCACCTGAATTTATAGCTAAAGAACATGGAAAAAGAGAAAGTCAAGTTGAAAATTTTGGCGATGTTGTTTCCTCAAAGGGTGCCTGAGAAGAATGAGGAAGCTTTCAGGAAGTAAGGAAGATCTGCTGGTTTCTTTCTCATAGGGGTTTACAATTTATTTGAGGAAGCATCATTAGCATGCATGAAGTAACATCAGTGTAATTACTTATCTTACTGGAACACAAGCTCCATGAGGGCAGGTATAACTTCTTAAAACAAGACTTAGACTATTTTAGGAATTCAATCTGTATTTGTTGAGTAAGTGAATAAAGCATTGTAGGGTATGTCTCAACAGTGAGCACAGAGCCTGGCAAACAGCTGGAGCTCAGTAAAGCTTATTGAATAGAATTGAACTAAAGATTTTATTTTTATTCCTAAAGAGAGCTCATCTTAAACATTGCCAGGTATGAGATTTCAAAAGAAGTCATTTAACTACTCAAAGAAAAGATACATTTTGGAGGTCTTGTAAATAATCATAAAGTGATATTTCAACTGGACTTGAGAAAAGGGAAAAATCTAAATTTAAAAAGGGAGAAAGGGCGGGGAAAGTAACAGTCACTAAGGCACAGACACCAAAATAAATTTGAGACACCTGTGTACCTGTAAAGGTTTTATGTGAATGAATGATACAAATGAGGAGCCCTGAGAAATGCCATTGCTTCAGTTGTGGCGCTTGGTGACCCGGAAGTATACCACACACCTTCATGATTGGCAACCGATAATAAGAATGAGAAATGAGTGAAAGAGCATGCCAAGGCCTCAGTGACTGTAAGGCGGTGGCACTGGTGGCTCGAGCAGAATGGAAGATGTACTTGATTTTAAATATGGACGCTTCAGAGTCTTGATTCAGAATCATTTGAATGGAATTCACTCACAGAAACTCAAGTGAAAATGGGGCTTGTTAAGGATAAAACACAACATTTTGCAGACATCATAGGGGAAAAAATGTACAGCATGGCCAAGTGGCGGGTCTAATTTATCATTTTTCAACTTGAAAGTGAGAAAATAAAGCCAAGAGTCCTCTCGTCAGTCACGCAGTATGGTCCCCACCTCTGATTCTCTGGGTCTCTGTCCATTTTCCAGCTTCCCTCTGTGGACCAGCTTCTCTGCTTTTTGGAGGCATTTCTGCTTCTCCAGAACTTTCATCTCAGACCTGACTTTGGCTTTCCACAGTGCCAATCCTACATGAATGTCCAATATTTTGGCTTTCTTTCTGAAAGCTGGCAAAATCTTTCTCACATGTTTTTATAAGAAAAGTGATTATCATTGCTCTACTTTTTTAATAATTAGCCAAGGAAGTGAGTTCATTTTATGTTACTACCAACTTTGAGTACACATACTGATTAATTCCCACTTTAATTTTATACTCATTATTTGCTGCCTGAACAGGACTACATTTTAAGTCCCATGTTAACTAATGTCCAAATCAACATCTATTACTCATTGCCTCATTAACAGTAATAGCCTAAAATTTATTAGAGGAATAGATGATCAGTGAAATGCATTCAAAAGAAATAAAAGGTAGAGAAAAAGTGACCAAACTGGTTAATTCCCAAACCTGAGCACAAAACATTATATAACCCAGAATTTGGTTAAATAAGAACATCCACATAGTATTGAAAACTCAATAATTTCATCTCTTTTATATTAGGCAGATTTATTTTATATCTTTCCCATACATAGAGCTAAATATTTTCCCAATTAAGATGCACAAATGATCTCTGGGAAAGGATGGAAAGAAATAGCAAAGATCCTGAGTGACTATTTCTGAATTTGTACCCAGTAAAAACTGATGATTAATAAACCATAATACATGATTGATCCTAGCTGATGTCCACATTTGTTTTCTTTAGCAAACCCCCAAAAGCGAGTTTAGTCAGCTAAAAGACCAAGAGAGAATTGAACATGCTTCACATTTTAAATGAGTTTAACATTTAATAGGCACTATAATAAAAGGTTGATTGAGAGAGAGAAGGAGGGAAACGGAGTATAAAAATAAAGGATTGTCTGCAAAGAATCACTTCTTCATATTTCTCTTTTTCATCAGCTTTTACAATCCAGAGTTAATTGTATTACCTTTAAATTTTGTTTGAAATATGGTAGTAACTATTCTTCCAAATATAAAGCAATACCTAACATGTGTGCCACCAAGTCACATGTGGGCAACTCAGAGACCCTATCAATGATATATATGAAGAACTTATTCAATTGAAAATGATTTTCTAACAAATAACTATAAATTCCTACCCCTCTTTATAGATGCATAAGATAGATCTAAAAGGCAAAAGTGGCAGCCCAAACACTACTCAGATTTGAACTAAGGGATAATCGCTATTAATTGAATACCTAAAAAAAGAAAAAAACCTACAAATGTTCTAACTAAGCAGGCAAACCTAGTCAAAATCTTGATGGGATTTCATGGCTCCAGGAAAGAGGTGAGGCCTCCACCCACACAAAAATTTTCTCACTTGTGAGCCAATTGTCTAAAACTTCTTTACCTGAATTTTATCCCTTTGCTTGACAACTTTGATCCTTTTGAAAGTGCTTATTCTTCTGTTGGGGATAATAGTTCTCCCTGTGCCCAGAGAAAAATTCCTGACTATTTAATTTTACCAGGGCTAGCTTTCCCCATAAGCACAATCTTTTGTATGTGACCTGCTCAGGTCCTGCAAATACTTCAAGATAAAAAGTTGAAGATCACATCAAATAGCAAAAAAAAAAAAAAAAAAAAAAAAAAAAAAAAAAAAAAAAAAAAAAAATGTATAAAATGTAATAAAAAAATATTTTCTTATAATTTTTTTTTATAAATACTATGTAATCACTCATTTAGAAAAAAATTTTATTTTTATTAACCGCCAAAATGAAATTGTTTTTTGTGT
>CAUYPK010144293.1:0-10746 GCA_963574355.1 Loris lydekkerianus
AGCTATGTACATTAATGCAGTCATGGGGTACAATGTGCTGGTTTTATATACAATTTGAAATATTTTCATCAAACTGGTTAACGTAGCCTTCATGGCTTTCCTTAGTTATTGTGTTAAGACATTTATATTCCACGTTTAGTAAGTTTCACATGTACCCTTGTAAGATGCACCGTAGGTGTGGTTCAATCAATCACCATTCCTCCACCCATCCTCCCCTCTCCCCTCCTTCCCTTTCCCCTTTCCCCATATTCTTGGGCTATAACTGGGTTACAGCTTTCATATGAAAGCTATAAATTAGTTTCATAGTAGGGCTGAGTACATTGAATACCAAGTGCCCATCAACCCATGAATGGATCAATAAATTGTGGTATGTGTACACCATGGTATATCATGTAGCCTTAAAGAAAGATGGAGACTTTGCCTCTTTCATGTTTACATGGATGGAGGTGGAACATGTTCTTCTTACCTAAAGGCAATTCTATGAAGAGAAGATTTGTCTTTTCAACAAAAAGTGATGAAACAATTAGATGTCCATAAACAAAATCATGAATGTTGACTCAAAAGTCAAACTTTATGCAGAAAATAACCCAAAATGGCTCAAAAAAATAGATCAAAACAGATTATAGATTTACTACATGTAAAATGTAAAACTATAAAACTTTTAGAAGACATTATAAGATAATGTTTTTTGGCCTTTGATTTGGGCAGAGTTTTTTTTTCTTTTTAAATAAATGACTTCATACAGAGGGGCCTATGGCTCAAAGCCCCGGCCAAAAACTGCAAAAAAAAAAAAGTAAATAAAAAATAAAAAATAAATGACTTAATACAACACAATTTATTATCTTATTCTTCTGGAGGTAAGAAGTTTTAAATGTGTTTCATTAGGAAAAAATCAAGATGTCAACAGGGCTGCAATCCTTCTGGAGGATCTAGGAGAGAAAGTGCCTTTTCCAGCTGCTCGAGGAGGTGCGGCTGCTGGTGCCTTTGTCCATTGTAGACCATTGTAGAAGGTGCCTGTGTTCAGCACCATAGTGACTTCTCAGTCTCTCTCCCACTGAGACCCTCTGATCACCCAAAGCATGATTCATTTAAAAAGTTGAATTGAAGTGCATGAAAATAAAAAAAAAAAAACAAAACAAAACTATGCTTTGTAAAAGACACTATTAAGATAATGAAAAGAGGCTCAGAGCCTATAGTTCAGTGGTTAGGGTGCCAGCCACATACACAGGGCTGGCGGGTTCAAACCCCACCTGGGTCAGCTAAACAATGATGACAACTGCAACAACAACAACACCAATAAAAAGCCAGGCGTTGTGGCAGGCACTTGTAGTCTCAGCTCCTTGGGAGGCTGAGGCAAAAGAATCACTTAAGCCCAGGAGTTTGAGGTTGCAGTGAGCTGTGATACCACAGCACTCTTCCAAGGGCAACATAGTGAAACTCTGACTGGATGATGAAAATACTTGTGAATCATCTTTCTGACAAAGGACTCATATTTAGAATACATAAAGAGTTTCACTTAAAACTCAATAGTAAGGAAACAACAGACACATTAAAGAGATGGTCAATATCTCCTTAATAGGCACATAAAGAAATTCACTTTAAAAGTTTCCATATAAAACTATCATGAGATATTAGTACACACTTGTTGGAACAGCTAACAGTAAGACACAATTGATAATACCGAGTCCTAACAAGATTGTGGAGCAACCAGAGCTCTCACTCATTGGTAACAAGAGGACAAAATGGTACAGCTATTCTAGAAAACAGTTTCTCGTAGGGTTAAACAAATACCATGTGACTCATCAAGACTACCCCTAGGTACTTACCCCAAAGAAATAAAGGCTTCATTCACACAAAAAGTTGAACATGAATGTTTATACATGGTAGTAGGTCTGTTCACGATCACCAGAATATTGAAAGCAACACAAATTTCTTTCACTACATAAATGGATAAACAAATATGATATACCTATACAATAGAAAAGTACTTGCCAATAAAAAGGAAGAGACTGTTGTTACATGAAACGACATGGATGAAGTTCAAAGACACACTGAGTGAAAGAAACCAGTTCAAAAAGGTTATATATGGCAGGATTTCATGCATATAGTATCAAAGCTGTAGGGACAGAGACCAGTTGAGGGAAGGACAGGTCTTGGTGTGGGAGGAAGGTGTAATCACAAAGAGATAAGGGGGTAGAACTGTTCTGTATACTGATTGTGGTTTGTGGTAATGGGTCACACAAATTTATACATGTGTTAGGATTCTTAGAACTGTATACCAAGAAGGTCAATTTTATTATATGTAAATTGAAAAAATTCAATTAAAAAGACATGAACTAACTACCAAGATCTTGAATCCAGATTCCATGACTTTCTGGATGCCCTATTCTGAATCAGGTAATAATTCCTGTAAGCCTCAGTTTTCACATTATCTGAAATGTGTATAATAGGGATCTTTGGTGAGTTAAATAAATGGAGCAGAACATATAAAGTTGCATGTGCGGTGGCATACAGCAAGCACACAATAAATATTATCTATTAACATGGACTAAATATTTTCAGAAAAGAAATCTCTAAAGGAGGCTGCATGGCATAGTAGAAAAGAACAAGAGGCCTATAGTCAATCATACCTAGCTTCGAACTGCTTTGCTTATCTTCTTGGACAGTTAATCGCCCTCTCTGAACTAAAAAAACCCAATCAGGTATAGAAATATTTTGCTTTATAACATTGAGGTGAGTATAACCATCAATATCATATAATGCCTGGTACTTGGTGAGTGCTGAATAATTGATAGCTGTAATTATGATTTAGAGTGTTTCAATAAGTAAAATATGATTTCTTCTGACACTGAAAAATTATGTTTACAAATGTATAATCCCAAATGATTAATTATGCAACCAAAGAAAGAGCTGATGTTATGCAAATGTTTTCGTTTGTACCGTACTGGCCATTCACACATATTTCCTATTCATAGCCCAAAATTGTAATTGGTTGAAATGAGCACAGTTGCATTTTAATGAACTCTTAAAAGAGAGAAAAGATTCCTCCAATACAATGCAGAACAGATTTTCTATGATCTAGTGTGTTTTTCCATTTTGTTATTTTAATTTACAAATAGAGTCTAAAGGTCTAAAAAGATCTTTCATTTCAAAAATGTGTTTCAAAGTAAATTAAAGTTGGATACAAAGGAACCTAGGGCCAGCAAGAAGGGCCCAGTGGCCTCTATTGGGTGAAAGTATAGAAACAAGCTGAGTTCTTCTTGGATTTATTTTTATTTATTTTATTTTTTTAAGGTAGAGTCTTGTGCTGTTGCCTAGGCTAGCGTGCTGTGGTGTTAGCCCAGCTCACAGCAACCTTAAACTCCTGGGCTCAGGGGATCCTCCTGTCTCAGTCTCCTGAGTAGCTGGGACTATAGAGGTTCACTGCAATTCCCAGGTAATTTTTTTTTTTTTTTTTAGTAGAGACTGGGTCTCACTCTTGCTCAGGCTGGTCACCAGCTCCTGAGCAAAAGTGATCCTCCTGCCTCAGCCTCCCAGAGTGCTATTTGGATTTATGTTTTTATAGTTTGCTATCACCAGGGTTGTTGTCGTTGTCATCATCATCATCAACCAGGCCCTGGTTATCCAAGAAGGACTCTTTAGTTCTACAGCACCTCTGGTCTTCCTGAACATTACTTAGTATTTTTTACTTTCTCTCTTTTTTTCATTGATCCACGAAAAGCAAAACTTCTGCTATAAGATGCTGAAGGATGAACATTTTAAGAAAGAATGTCACTCTATCAGCCAGGAGTGTAAAAACACGCCTTCAGCAAAAGATATTTCTCATAAGTTAGATTATTTTTCAATGTGAATACAAATGTTCTGAAATGGATACAGTTTTATTGTTGCTGATGACATTATAGAGGTTATTGATAGGAAAGGAAGAACAGAATACTAAATGCTCAAAGCTGGAAGAGATCTTAGAAATTTTAGCCTGATAATATTATCATATTAAAGAGAACAGTGGAAATCTAGAGAAGAAATTACTGGACACGTGTTACTCAGCAAGTGAGAGACAGTGGCAGGATGGGAACCCTGGTCTGCCTGGGGGACAGGTTCATTTTCTATGTATCACATCATCTCTCCAACAAATCCCTTTATTAAAAGGATTTGTTCTATAATATTTAAATTCAGTCAAAAGACCACACTCAAGTATCCAGAAGGCCACTTGTGGCCCCAAGGCTGTAAGTTCCCCACCCCCTCCCCCCTTAAATACTCTACTATATTTGCAATGTCCTTATTTACTTAAATGTGTTATACTAGAAATCTTCATTCAACACTGTGCTTTTAAATGATCCACGTGGGTATAGGTTTTTTAGTTAATAATTCTGACATGGCCTAGTATTCCAGAGTACCACATTTAACTTATCTATTCCCCTCTGATAGATGATGGGCAACTTCTATATTTGATACCACAAACAATGCCACAATTAACATGCTTATATGTGTCTCTTAGTGAACTCATGGGAGGAATTTTCTGGGCTCACCTACTAGTGAGATTGCTGAGTTGTAGGGGGCACCCATTCTTAGTGCCACTAAGGATTTCTAGATCTCTCTCCACAAAGGCTGATTGTTTTACATTAAAACCCAGCAGTGCTTGAACCTTCACATCTTCTGTCAATATTCAGTTTTATCTTCTTGTCTCATTTTGCCATTTCGATGGGTATAAACTGATATCCTATTGGTATAATTTCCAGGTTTCCGATTATTAGTATCTTTTCATATCCTTCTTAAATTAGCTATTTAAGGTTTTTCCTTCTACAAAATATTTGTTCAAATTCTCTGAGCACTTTTGTATTTGTTTTCCTGTCTCTTTTGTTGATTTCTAGGAGTCCCTTACATATTCTAGATATCCAGCCCTTACTGTCACAGGTGCTGCAAATACATTCCTCCCTTCCTTTCTGCCTTCTATTGGCTCTGGTCTACTATATCTTTCACTGAACAGAAATACGTAATTTTTATGGAGTGAAATCTATAAACTT
The DNA here is from genome assembly GCA_963574355.1 of Loris lydekkerianus. Lineage (NCBI taxonomy): Eukaryota > Metazoa > Chordata > Mammalia > Primates > Lorisidae > Loris > Loris lydekkerianus. The sequence goes on from CAUYPK010144293.1 coordinate 5,022, forward strand.
TTTACCTGATGGTTGTGTTTTGGGCTGTTCTTCAGAACTTCCCTATATTTCACAAAGATCCAATAGTTTCTTTTGACAGCTTTATAATTTTATCTTTGAAATTTAGGTCCTTTACTCACTTGGAGTCTATCTATGTTTGCATATGGGATATGGGAGGGCAACAGGTTTCTATTTCTTTTCTTTCTTTCTCTCTATTTTTTTTTTTTTTTTTTTGAGATAGAGTCTCACTATGTTGCCCTTCGTTGAGTGCCATGGTGTCACAGCTCACAGCAACCTCAAACTCTTGGGCTTAAGTGATTCTCTTGCCTCAGCCTCCCAAGTAGCTGGGACAACAGGTGCCCGCCACAACGCCCAGCTATTTTTTGTTGCAGTTGTCATTGTTGTTTAACTGGCCTAGACTGGGTTTGAACCAGCCAGCCTTGGTGTACGTGGCTGGCGCTGTAACCACTGTATTAGTGGTGCCAAGCCATTCTAATTCTTCATATAATATAAATCTTCCACTTTTCTCAAGGTCATTGAACTAGGTACTTCACTTTTGTACTTCTATTTCACTCCATTCCCATTTAAAATGCTTCAGGATCCAAGAATTTTCCAGTAACTCCAGGAAAATATCCTGAGCCATAAATACATGCTCTAAATCTTGAGGGAAACAGTGGTTGTCCTAATTAGATATTTTGTTGGCAACTGGGGCTGAGACCCAGGAGTCAGGATTCTAGGGGTCCAAGTCTGCAGACTCTATTCGTGGCACTGTAAGACTCAGCACATTACAATAAGGAAACCTGCTCTCAGTGGGTGAGGTGAGCTCAATTTTTCGTGAGTATGGATAAGAGGTTCTAGACTTGACTGTCCTCTGTGAACTGGCCGGTCTTGACTCTTCTCTCAACTTTAGCTGCCTCAGTTATAATATGACCTTCGTTTGATGCAGTGAGCTGCAAATTAAAATTTTATATGAAGAGTTCTTAAAACTAATGAAAATTTGAGAAACCCACTGGTAGAGATGGTCTCATGAGTTTTTCTAAATTTTCCTGTTAGGGTACAACCTCTCCCTTGAATGTTAGTTTTAATTCATTATTAATATGAATTTATTTTTAGTTCTATCTCCAAGTTGTCTATTCAGAATGATGGGTCAGAAGCACTGCAGTGTGCCGAGCTCTGAACATTGAGGGTCAATAAATATTTGACGAGCAAACGAAGGTTGAAGACACCAGGTGAAAGGAATGGGTCATTTTCATTTTTTACTGTCAGTAAACTACACAAGAGTCAGGAAATTGTTTTGGAAAGTGAATTGGTAATTTTCACTTTTTTTCTTCACGAATTAATTAACACTGACTTACTTTCTGAGAATGTTGCATTAAAACAACTCAATTTTATCAAGGTTTTTGATAGAAATGTTTTATAGAACTACCCAAAGAATGCATATACTATCAAATTATGCAGGTTTCATCACTCATGTACGAGTATGTTAAAATCACTTGGGCCCTGGATTTCTGCTTTTTGAACAGATGACAGTGTGTGTATGTGTGCTTGTGTGTGTTGTTTGGACGGAGTTCTGTGTAACAGGCATGTGGTCATAGGAAGTTGGAAAAGAATGAAATCTTAATCTGAATAGGGACAGCAAGATTTTCCAGATGGAAGTGAAAGAAAATGTTGGTTGAGTCCACAACAAACCTGCTGTTGTAAAGAGCTATGATTCCTGGCTACAAAGTAAGCTTTTGTCTTCAGGAAAATACCCTGGAATCTTTAATCCTTATTAAATTCTTAATGAGATCTTTAGCCACCAGTTTAGCTCAGTAAAAGAGGAAAAGCAGCTCAGTCTTTGGGATAAATATGCTGGAGAGGCAGGACCTGTGGATAACAGGCTTCCCTGGGCAGACTTTCACAAGCTCAGTTTTTGGACATGGTATCACTTGAGCCACCGAGGACTGTTTCCCTGGGTTGAGTTGTTTAGATCTTTGGGGGCTCAGTTATCATGGCAGGCGGTTAATTTCCCCTAAAAAGTTCCTCTAACTTTTAAGGGGAAATTAAGCACACCAGGAGGGAATGAATGGGCCAAGGGGCTGTTCAGAGTCAAGTGCAATCACCTTGTAGAAGCCTGAAAGCAGTGTGGGGAAAGGCAGATTAAGTAATCCTGTTGGGTGTTTGTTTGAAACGTTTTTTTAAAAATTTTATTTATTTATTTATTTTTTGAGACAGAGTCTTAAGCTGCTGGCCTGGATAGAGTGCTATGGTGTCATAGCTCACAGCAACCTCCAACTCGGGCTCAAGCGATCCTCTTGCCTCCGTTTTTCTATTTGTAGTAGAGACGGGCTCTTGCTTTTGCTCAGGCTGGTCTTGAACTCATGAGCTCAAGCAATCCACCCACCTCAACCTCCCAGAGTGCTAGGATTACAGACACGAGCCACCGCGCCCGACTGTTGGAGATGTTTTGATGAGGGATTGGGAGAGGAGGACTCCAGTTTCACCATCTCAGAGCCAGGGGCTCTGCAGGATGCGAAACTGGATGTGACATGTTGCCTCTGCTTTTTGTCTCTTCAATGAAATCCACTGCTGCGCTCAGTGTGGGCAATCCTTTAGCCATTTCCTCCATGACAGCAGCCAGGGAAGCCACCCCCACAGGAGGCCCACAGTTTGGCTGGGGAGGCCGATAAGAAAACCTGGTGTCACGGGATCACAACGGGGGATGAGTGACTGAGTGACATGAAAGCAGACAGGGAGCCATCAGGAGTGCTGCTCACTCTGGCAGCAGGCAGCTCAGCTGTCACTCCAGCTGTTATTTAGTAGCTGTAAGATTTAGGGCTAGTTACTCTGACTCTCTGTGTGGTAGACTTCTCACCTGTGATCTGAGGGCTGTAATGCCACCCTTGTAGATTTTTTTTGTATGGATTAAATGAGCTAACATGGGAACTGTGTACTAAGGCAGCCAGCATGTTGTATGTGCTCAATCAAGGTTGGCAATTTTTGTGACTTAGGTATTAAGAGAGTACAGAAGAGGACTATGCTCATCCTGCAAGCAGGGGCTGATCTCCTTTTTACTGACAACACCAGGATGTGGAGGAAAGCTTTCTTGCAGAAAGCCTGAAGCCCTTTAGTGGGCCATGGTGGAGGAGCAGAAGCTCCCCCCAGAGAACCACGAGGCCAGGGAGTCTTTGTCAGCTGCTCCTTCGAGCATCACTTTCTGTCTTCAGTTCTCAGCTGAGTACAGTAGTTTCTGGCTAAGATGAGGAAGAAACAGTTACCGCCATTTCCCCACTAAACCAAAGGGAAATGAGTGACTCACTCCAGCAGCATCACGGAATGTGATGAAATCCCCACTGAAAGGGGATTTCTCTTTTTATCGAAAGGAAATTTTGGCAGGAAGAGTAGGCTGAAGCTATTCCCCAACTTATGCAACTCTTTTAAAATGATTTATTAATTTAATATTTCTGGCTAGATGTGGTGGCTCATGCCCAAAATCCTAGCACCTTGAGAGGCTGAAGTGGGATGATTGCTTGAGGCCAGGAGTTTGGGTTACATAGTGAGACTGTGTCTCTGTAAAAAAAAAGTAGCGGGGTGTGGCAGCATGTGCCTGTAGTTGCAGCTTCACAGGAGGCTGAGACAAGGAGGTTCACTTGAGTTCAGGAGTTTGAGGTTGTAGTAGGCTACGATTGAACCATGGCACTCCAGCATGGCTGATGGAGCAAGACCCTGTCTCAAAAAAAAATTAATAATTCTATGAACTTTTATGAAGTACTTATTGTATGCTAGGAGCTTCAGGCTACTGGATAAGAGCCTACATTTATCAATCCCCTCATATGTGGTAAGCACAGTAGAAAGTACCATCTAATAATCGAATTAACATCTCTAGTTTAATGCTCACACCACATCCTCATGAGGTAGGTTCGTTGCCATTCACAGGAGGAAATTAAAACAGAGAGGTTAAAAAATAACTTGCCCAGAAATATACAACAAGACAGGAAATGATGGAGCAAGGCGTTGAACTTGGGCAGAATAGGCAAAGAGCCCAGATGCCTAACCACTATGTTTTCTTGCCTTAACAAGATATAACTACTCTGTCTAAGGAGGTGTCACACTAGCAAAAGAGCCAGAAAAGAAAAGATAATTAATATACAGTGTAATCTATGCTTGATAAAGGTGTGAACAGAGTTCTGTGGAAGCACAGAGGAGGAGGAGGAGGGAGTGAATTACTTTGGCTGGGAGAATCAGTTTTAGCTGTAATCAGCAACATACTTAAGATGGTACAAAATTTCCAAAATATGTACAAACCTAGAATGATGAAAATCTGTCACAGAGAAAGAAAAGCTTAAAGTCTAAGATGACTAAAGACTATACACAGACGAGGTAATCAGTTTGTACATGAGCAAGAGACAAAGTTAAATTCGTTAAGAGTCTATTATGTCAGGTGCTACGTGCATGCTATAGCTCCTACGTGACAGAACCACACTTTATATCCCTGGCTGTCACAATCACATACTTGAAGTCCCCTCTCCAAGTCTACCTCTTGGAAGGTCGTGACCACAACTTACTTATCTTCAGTCACTTGGGATCCTCTGTCCAGCTCACTGCCTGGCTTTAGGGAGGAACTCAAAGTGTTATTCTGAGTCTCTTAGAAGTTGATTATTTTGGTTGTGGTTAGTTCAGGCCCGTACTTTTCTCTCTCTCACCTTTCCCTGTTTTCATTTCACACCTCATTTATGCTCCTCACAGATGTTGTTCACACCGCATTTGTACTCCTCACAGATGTTTAGAATCAAACTCTAACATTTACCTGCTTCAACAGTTGGAAGAGGATGCATCAAAATGATGCCACCTGAATTCTGGTGGTCACTTTTGGGTCCCTTCTCATCAATCACAGAAAGGCAAAATGTCACTTACATGTAGTGAGAAAAAATTGGTTTCATATTGTGTAAGATCCACCCTGTTGACCTGCCTACTCAGCTCTGCTTCTGTGAGTAGTGGGGTACCCATCCTTCTCCAACAGCTGGCATCAAAACCATTTATTGGAAAAAAGGGAAGAGAAGAAGAAAGGGGAAAATGAAAAATGGGAAGAGGAGAGAGCAAAAGATTCTCTCAGCCTAGGCTCAGAAATAAGTGGAGGAAACAAGGATATCCTGTAAAATGCGATGTGTAGTTATAATAAATCACCACTTACGAGACTAACGGACTTGTCTCCACTGAGACTCAGTAAGGATTTGAGGAAAAAATATCAATCTTCAATAAGCTTCATCCTTTTGAACTCAAATCAGTGGCCATTATTATGTCTGATAAATCCCTAGTCCAGGTGTCGCTGAGAAATAGCTGTTGCCTAAATACTGTGGACATCACATTTGTCAGTTACCCTACTCTGGTGCCTAACCACTGCAGAATTACTCCCAGGTGTATCCTGACTTTGACATCCTTCAGATATACTCCTAGGACATCCAAGATCTCTCTATGAATCAGATTTCTCATTGTGTTAATAATAGACTTCTGCTATTCTTTTTTTTTTTTTTTTTTTTTTAAGCAGGAACTCAACTTTATTGCGTCAAGCAGCCGCTTATATAGAGCGTGGGGAAGGGGCGGGGAAAGAAGGCAGGGGATGAGGTGAGTGACAGGGTTGGGCCAATGGCATGGTACCACCTTGGCTGTATCTAGGTAGAGGCAGTTTCAGGCCGGGCCTTGCTGAGTCATTGCTACGCAGAAGTAGCTCGATGGATCTACTTCTAGTCAGGCTCCGGAAGTTGCACTA
>CAUYPK010144296.1:0-28698 GCA_963574355.1 Loris lydekkerianus
TGAAACTGCCTCTATCTAGATACAGCCAATGTGGTACCATGCCACTGGCCCGACCCTGTCACTCACCTCTTCCCCCGCCTTCTTTCCCTGCCCCTTCTCCACAATAAAAAAATAAATAAATTCAAAAAAAAAAAAAAAAAATAGCTGGGAATTGTGGCAGGCTCCTTAAGCCCAGGAGTTGGAGGTTGCTGTGAGCTGTGATGCCACCGCACTCTATCCAGGGTGACAGCTTGAGACTCCATCACCAAAAATAAATAAATAAATAAATTATGTCCTTGAGTCCTCCAAAAAAAAAAAAAAGAAAAGAAAATAGGTTGGAAGGGTCTCCACAACAGCGCATTAATTTTACCCTTTTAATCACTCTGTTTTATGAAATTGGATCTTCCTAATGACATAAAATGGTGCAACACTCTGTAACTCACTTCACTTAGTTGTTTTGTTTTTGATTTTTTCCCCCTAACAATAAGTGCCTTATCACATGGATGATGAGGCTCTGGTGAAACACCACATACACACAGTCATGTGTGCACACGCACACTCACACACACACACAGACACTCACACTGAAGAAGAAATTGAGCCAATAAACTTCCCAATTTCATTGGTTATTACATTACACTTGTTGGGGGCTGGGGGTCCTAGTTCCTCAAACCCGGTTGACCAGGTTCAATTACTTGACTGAGCCAGAAAAATTTAACCTGGAAAGTTCAACCCAGACACAAGGTAATGGAAAGTGAAAGCTGAAAATAAAACTGGAGCAGCACGGGCAGCGTGAACAGAAAGAAAAAGTAACCTGCCCAAGTGTCAGGGTAACAAAGAGAAATTTTATTTGAGAACAAAGGGAAAGCTTGGAGCACTTCCAAAGGGAACGAGGGGAAGTGGGTCCCTCGCATGAAGAAGGTGGCAGAGATGGAGGCACAAGGCCTGCAGGGGTAGAAATACCCGTTCCTCTCAGTTTGAAATTGGAGGCGACTCTTTCACCGGCCTCTCTGCGCCTCCAGGCACCATCGCTCTTTTTTAGTGGTCATTGGTTACCTAGGTTTCCTCACACCCACATTCTGTTGTCTTTATTTGGCAAGAGCTGCTGAGTGTTGAATGTTCCCATGAGCCCTCTAGACTTCCTTCTTCAGCAGACCAGGCTGCTATCCCCTTCAAGCCCCTTTCTTTGTGTCCTTTCTCACCCTAATCTGTAATGTTTAAATAGCACTTTATATGAATTAAACTTTTGCCTTAACAAAAGTGAAGACAGGGTGGTGCCTGTGGCTCAAAGGAGTAGGGCGCCGGCTCTGTATGTCGCAGAGGTGGCGGGTTCAAACCCAGCCCCAGTCAAAAACTGCAAAAAAAAAAAAAAAAAGTAAAGATTGTTATGATTGCAAACGCATATGTTGAACTTACTAAGTGACTAAGTGCCAGTGTCCTGGGTGCAGGAAATAGTGTCTCATTCTTAGTATCCTCAGTGCAACGTTGCAAGTAGCAAATCTATTTTACATGTGGAAAAGGAGTCTAGGGAAAGGCCAAAAGCTCATGCACAGCCACTCATTAATTCCTGGAGAACTGGGTGTGCATTTTGCCAGATTCCAAAGCTTAATCTCTATTTCTCTCTTTAAGTATTCATTGCTATATTTATTTTATTTCCTTCCTCATCAGAATAGCTGTGTAGTTTGCTCATTTATAAATCAAATCTCAGACTAGCAGAGATAGATAAGGTCTAAGGCCTCATAAGTGAAAGCTGGCAAGTCTGGCCTATTCTTTCACCTTTTCACTCTAGATCTTTGGTTCTTTGCATTATGCCATATGTGAAAGAATTTTTTTAAAATAAGAACTGTACTAAGATATTGATTAAGATAAAAGGAACCTGATAAGGCATGGTGGCTCACACTTGTAATTCCAGTACTTTGGAAGGCTGAGTTGGGAGGATTAATTGAGGCCAGAAGCTCAAGACCAGCCTGAACACCTTAGGGAAACCCCATCTCTACCAAAAAACAAAACAAAAACAACAACAACAAAAACCAAGTTAGCAGGTTTAGTTCTGTGTACCTATAGTCTCAGCTACTCAGGAGGTTGGGGCAGGAGGATCACTTGAACCTGGGTGTTGGAAGGTGCAGTGAGCTATGATGACACCACTGTACTCTATACTGGGCAATAAAGGAAACCTTGTCACAAAAATAAGAAGGAAGGAAGGAAGGGAGGGAGGAAGGTGAATGGAAGGAAGGAAGGAAGGGAGGGAGGGAGGGAGGGAGGGGAAAGGAAGGGAAGGAAGTGAGGGAGGAAGAGAAAAGGAAGGGAAGGGAAGGAAAGGGAAGGGAAGAAAAGAGAAGAAAAGAAAAGGAAAACTGACCAAAGACAAATAAACAAAACAACCAACTAAACTACTGGGAATCAGTGATAATCATGCAACTTTTGGGCCCCTGAGGGCCATCACATGTCTGCCTAGTATCTGGTACAGAAATACTCAAAGCAGTTGATTAAAAATTGTCATATACATTTTCACTAGATTGTTTATTGCAGCTCAATTTACAACCTCCAAGTTGTGGAAACAACCCAAGTGCTCATCAACTCATGAATGAATTAATAAACAGCAGTATACATATACCATGGAATACTATTCAGCCATAAAAAGATGGAGACTTTACATCTTTTGTTTTAACCTGGATGGAGTGTGAGAACATTCTCCTTAGTAAGGTATCACAAGAATGGAAAATTAAATATGCAGTGTACTCGATAGTAATATGAAGCCACTAGACAAACTAATACACATCCACACAGGAGAAAAACTCAATTAAATTCAAGCTGGGGAGAGTGGGGAGGAGGTAAAGGGGAGACAGGAGGAGGGAGGGGATAGGTGTTCTCCCACTTAATGGGCACAATGTAAGGGTATAGGACACACCTTCTGGGTGCAGAGCACAGTGGAGACCTTACCTAACAAGCGCAAACATTGTAACCTAATTGGACTCTTGTATTAACCTGAAATCAAAAAATGAAAAATAAAAATTGTCATACAAATTTTTATGTGATTTTCATTAAGAACATACATCTAGATATAAAAAATTTATTTTCCATAATTTTAATAATAAAGAAGAAAACTTCTAATAAGCTTTAAAAGAAACATTTCCAGGTAAAAATTCTACAGGTCATATACAAAAGTACAAAAATGAGGATGGCTTAGATATGAGATCAGTGAACACTGGTAGAAAATGTAGTTTAGAGGGGAAATAATTGTGTCCAGTTAAAGCAAGCACATTGACAGACATAATAATAATTTATTGACAGAAATTTTCCTGCTTAACATTTCCAGGTAGTATATGCTTGTTTTTAAGTATATGTATATGTAAAATGAATGTAATTTGCATTGAATCATCTTTCAGGAAGCACATTTTGGAAAAAAAAAAAAAAAAAGGATAGTTCATTCCCTACACTGCAACATGATGCTTTTAACAAAACAATGTGAAGGGAAAAGTCACCTCACATTCCATTCCAAATGCAAGTATTAACTCATCGCAGTCAAGGTTAGTATTTTGAAATCTGTTCCAGGGTTAGTTAGCACAGCGTATCTCTCTCTGGGAAGCTGTAGGCACTGAGAGCCTTTTTGCTGCCTGGGAAGTGACAGCACTGAGCAGGGATGCTTAACAGTTGGTGATTCTGAGAAAGCAGTTTTAAGCCTTCACATTAACCAATGCTAACATGACGATTTGTTATATACAGTGCTTTCACCTTGTATTAGGAAACTAGTTTGGGATTTTTGGTTGTCATGAACATACTCAACTTTTTGACAATCGGAAATGGCTGACGTTAAATGGGAAATGCTTGTATAATTAAAGCAGTTTTAGATGTTAAAAATAAGAAGTGTCAGCAATATAAAGTGCTTCAACAATTATACGGCCAACTTTTCTTTGTGAAGAGCTGGCTTATATATATATTTTAACATATTTAGATGCTGATGAATGAATATGAAGCAGTAATTCATGATTTAATTAGTCATACTATAGAAAGAGCATAATATGATAATTCACAACTGTGAATTAGGTGACTTTAAGTCTTATTTTTAACGTTATTAATAATATTGAATAAAATATCAGCTATTCTATTCAGAGTATCATAGGTACTATGAAATGTTGAAATAAAGATAGTACCTTGGCAACATTTACAATGATGATGGAAACAATAGTTAAGTGTGTAAATTTTTTTTTCACTGATACAACTAGTGTTATGGACTGAATTGTGTCTGTTCCAAATTCATATGGATGTCTAGTTCTCAGTGTGATTCAACTTGGATATAGGGCCTGGAGGAGGTAATTAACTGAGTTCACAGGATGAATGTCTAGTTTAATAGGACTGATGTTCTTACAAGAAGAGTAAAAGACACCAAATCCGTCCCATCCTCCCTTCCTCTCTCTCTGGCCATTTGAGAAGGTGGCCATCTGTAAGGCAGGAAGGAAGCTTCTGGCACTGTAATCTTGGACTTCCAGCCTCCAGAGCTGTTAGAAAATCAATTCCTATAGTTTAAGCCACCCATTACAGTATTTTGTTGTGGCTGTTAGAGTGGACTAATGCAATTGGGTCATATCAGTTATTTCATCATTTAAAAATTTGACAATTATTTAAATTATACTGTAAGAAGACTTCTTTTGAATTTAGAATAAGAAACACAGTATATCTGAAAGAATCATATACAAAGGAATCATGGCAAAGCTACACAACAAAGGGACGGTTACAAGAATAAATGTTTCCTTAATGACAATTATTATATTAATAGAATATATATAGAATAAAACAAAATTCCTCACAATTAGTTAATAAAAATAAACAAAATCAACAGAATTGAGTTGTGCTCTCTTTATAAAAGGAAATTCATGGCAGAAACTCATGAAGGAAAATAATATTTTATTTATATACTGAATTTTTGTTAAGATTGTAACCCAGATTAACAGATGAATTCCCTTTCCCTTGCAAGGCCTCATTAAATTATAATAAAAATGTCTACTAGTTATGTAAAAATAACCAGATAGGGACAAGGGCAGAAGGTATAAGAAGAGCCACATACACTGGAACTGGAGGGTTCAAACCCGGCCTGGGTCTGTTAAACAACAATAATAACTACAACAAAAAAATAGCTGGGGATTGTGGCAGGTGCCTGTAGTCCCAGCTACTTGGGAGGCTAAGGCAAGAGAATTGCTTAAACCCGAGAGTTTGAGGTTGCTGTGAGCTGTGATAACAGGACATTCTACCAAGTGTGACATAGTGATACTCTGTCTCAAAAAAAGGAAAAAGAAAAGAATAGGCAGAGGTGAAATAGAGGACAGTGACATCCTGATGGTGGCATCAGGCTCATCCAAGGGGATGCTGTGTGCAGGGAGGCAGTGCCACAGGAGCTCGAAACTCTTACAGTTTGCTATTGCTCCTGTGTGTCTTTTCATGCGAAGGTGCTCCAATATATGATTCGGTAAGCAAGGAAGTAAGGCAAGGAAAAGTAAGAATTAGGATTTGTCAAATTTAATGGACAATCATGGCTTTTTTTAGAAGATGGTTGCACAGCGGCTCTGAACAAACATCAGTCTGGACTAGAAGAGAAAAAATTACCCCAACTTTCCTGGAAGGCTGTTCAGGAAGGTGGAAAATTGTTCAAATATCTGTTCAAATATTATGCTGAAGTTTAAAAAGTTGTAAAATTATTGGTTTGGAGGTTTCAGCAGTGTCAGTGTAATGTAAGATGAGAGAAAAAAAAGCAGAGGGTCAACCACGGGTCTAGATTTTAAAAGACCAAAAAACCTGACAGGTGAATGAAATGCATGATCCTTGTCTGGACTCTGGGTTTGAAATCAAAATAAAATGAATGTATAAAAGTTGTCATAACAACTGGGCAAACTTGAATATAGCCATACAATACGTTGTGTGGAAATATCGTGTTGATGTCAGTGTCGATAATTGTGAGATGCAAGTGGGAGTACTGGTTTGGAGTTATCTGTGAAGACTCCACAGGAGTTCCCTTCTGTAGTGGGTAGGGGTTAAATGATGCACAAAATATACACTATATCGGAGTGGTTTAGGATGTGTATAATTTTGGGTATGTGTATAAAATTCAGAGAGAGATCAGCAAAGTGTTGAAAGTTGATTGATATAGGTGAGGGTACATTAATGTTTCTTGTGTTGTATCTGAAACTTTATGAATGTTTAACAATTTCCAAAACAAATATAAATAAGAAGTTAAGTGGTGTAAAAAGAAAATAATGAACTCAAAGAAAAAATCTCCATGCAGAAAGAAGAAACGAGTAGTTCGAATTATTCAGTAAACAATAATTAAATAACTATTACAATGTTCACCCTTTTTATTGATTTAACATTGATTAAGTTCTACTGGAAAGTAACAGTAGAGTAGGCATTGGTATAAGGCTAATTTTTTATATTTCAAATTGGGAAATAAATATACAGTATATAAAACAAAAAAAAATCAATACCTTTAAAATTATTTTATTCAAGGCATAGGAGCAATGACTTTGAGAACCAATTCAAATAATGCAAGAGGCTGCACCTGGGGAGGCCTCCCATCTACTTGGATGTGGTAGAGTCTACTTCAATTTCATGATTAGCTTTGTCTTACAATTAGCTATGTATGAGCATGCATGTCATAGTTTTAAATAATTATTAATATTAAAATATTATAGGTTCTTAGTAGTTAAATTAAGCAAAACCACATTATAATTGGAAGACTATTCTATAGAACAGGCAGGCACGGTCTGGACTGGACCTCAGGAAGGCTGCCCCACCACCTATCTGACTGTTGGGAACATCTCACTGCCCCATCTTCCTTCCTGTTATAAATTAGTTTACTTCACAGTCAGGAAAATGCAGCCCTTGAAAGTCCCTCAATTTATATCTTATAGATTTAGCACAGGCTAAAGCCCAAAGGCCAGGGAAAGTTTATGGTCTGACCCAGGCCAGGTTTCCACACCTGGATCAATCAACTGAAAGAAGGGATGGGGTTGGAATAATGGTCGTATTTCTCAAGAAAATATGATTGAGAAATAAGGGTGCTCTGAAAGTTTACCCCACTTCTAAGTGTCAGGCTTCCACAGATTCATCGACACTGGCAAAGGCCATGAGACAAAGGACATCATTATGAGTGGTGTAGTAGACAACTTGAGTGCCATATTTTTTTCAAAATAGCCTTATTGAGATAGAATTGACAATGCATGTAATCCACCCAGTGCAAGTGTAGAGTTCAGTGGTTTTTAATATATTCAAAGAGATGTGCAATTATCACCATCATCAATACTAGATTTCATTACCTCAAAAAGAAACTCCAGTGCTCGCTTCAGCAGCACATACACTAAAATTGGAACGATACAGAGAAGATTAGCACGGCCCCTGTGCAAGGATGACACGCAAATTCGTGAAGCATTCCATATTTTTGTAAAAAAAAGAAGATGAGAGTCTGAACCCGTTAGCCATCCTTTCCCCAGCCTCTCCCACAGCCTTAAATATCCATTAACTTACTTTTTGTCTCTACAGAGTTCCCTATTTCTTACTCTTACTTTTGTGACTAACTTCATTTGGCACAATGCTCTTAAAGTTACATCACGTAAGGGCATCTATCAGTATGTTCTTTTCATGTCCCAATAATATTCTATTGTGTGGATATTCTATATTTTGTCCATCCATTTATATGTTGATAAACATTTAAGTTATTTCTACTTTTGACTGTTATGATTAATGCTTTTATGAATAACCGTGTACAGTTTTGGAGTGAACATTTATTTTCATTTTTTCTTGTGTATATATCTAGTGGTGGAATTGCTGGATTGTATGATAACTCTCTGCTTACTTGTTCGAGAAACTGCAAGACTGTTTTCTATGGTGGTAGCAACATTTGTATTCCTACCAACAGTGTATAAAACTTCTGATTTCTGTGCTTGCTTCGCTCTCCTGCCAAAACCTACTGTGATCTTTTTTTGATCCTAGTGATCCTAGTGATAGGCAGTGATATTTCGTTGTACTTTTAAAAGGCATTTCTGTAAGAGCTAGTGATCCCTACCATCCTTTTCATGTGGTGATTAATCTTTCATTTATCTTCATTGGAGAAGTGTCTACTGAAGCACTTTGTCCATTATATGTCATTTTTTTCTTTTTATTATTAACTTAGCTGTTCCAGATACCAGTCTCTTACCAGATCTATGATTTGCAAGTATTTTATCCCATTCTTTATCTTGTGTTTCACTCTCCAGATGGCGTCTTTCAAGCACATTTCAAAAAAATATCAAGTCAAATGTATCTGTTCTTTGTTGTTGTTGCTGTTGTTCCTTGGATCTTTCATGTTATATCTGAGAACCCATTGCCAAGTCAAATATCAAAAAGATCAATAGCTATGTTTTCTTCTAAGTCTTTTGATACATTTAGATCTTCCATTTATGTTTCCTACCTTCTCTTTCCCCCTTGAGACAGAGTCTCACTGTTGCTCTGGGGAGAGTGCCACAGCTTCATCATAGCTCATAACCTTAGCTCCTGTGCTCAAGAGATCCTCTTGTCTTAGCTTCCCAGAAGTTGGAACTTCAGGTGCCCACCAAGGTCTCCCTCTTTCTCAGGCTGGTCTTGAACTCCTGAGCTTGAGCAACTCACCTTCCTCCTAGAGTGCTAGGATTACAGGCATGAGTCTCTTCTTCTTCAGTACTGTGTCTATTCAGAATCCTTTGTAATTCCACATGAATCTTAGAATCAGCTTGTCAATTTTCATAAAGAAGAAAGCTGTAATTCTGTCAGGAATTGTGTTGAATTTGTAGATCAGTTAGGAACAACATTAAGTCCTCTGATCCGTCAGCATAGAATGTTTTTTCATTTATTTAGATCTCCGTCATTTTCTTTCAGAACTGTTTTATAGTTTCCAGAGTATAAAGATTTGCACTTCTTTTTTAAAAGGTATTTTTCAGTGCTTTGTTCTTTTGTAAAAGCATTATAAATGGAACTTTCTAAGTGTCATGTTTGTATCACTTTCCCTTACCCCCAAGACCTAAGGGCCGCTGCACACACAGTGGGTTTTCATTACAGATGATGAACCCCAAACTTGGGGAGCAGCAATCTTTAACGAGGATGAGAGCCCGCCTACCCATCATTTTCCCTGGAGGTAGATAGTCTAATCATCTTGGAAGGCAAACAAGTCTTCTCTCTTGCCTGGAAGGAAGTACTGTTTCTATCTTCTAAAGATATATGCCATGCACACATTTTTGGAAAGATATTTTAGAACAAAAGCTGGTACAAGATGTACAGAAACAACAAAAATCTATGCAGAATTATCTTCCAGTTAATAGATGTGTGGCATGGGGAACAGAATGCTCTACCAAAGGATGGAGTTCTGTAAGGGTCATCTCATCATTGTATGCAATATAACTCAATTCCGGAGAGATCCAGAGAAAGAGTCAACTGAAACAAACTAAAATTAAAAGATAGCAAGCATTAAATTGTACAAAGGGAGTTTATTTTTAATCATCAGAAAAAATTGGGTATCAGTAAAATATAAAAGTCTGAAATAATTGGGTCCCAAATAATGTAAAATACAGATTATTAACAGATGAAAGAAACAGGGAAATGATAATACAAAGTACTTCATCAGAAAATTGAGTAATTCTGAATTAATAGACATAAGCAGTCTCTAGGTTATGAACAAGATAACAAGGTTTGTTCTTAATTTGAATTTTTATGTAAGTTAGAACAGGTACATTTACCTATTACCTGTGATAACCTCTATTTGTAAGTGCAAGTTGTACATCAGTCAGATGTTTGTATCCCAGGGACTTACTGTAACAGCCCCTGTTCATAAGTTGAAGTGGTACGTAAGTGAGATGTTGTAACTTGTGTAATTACTTTGTATAATTAATATGGTAAATTCTAGTTAGCAAACCAAAATATTGTAACACTCTGATAAGACAAACGCAAACAATGTATGACACTTTGATTATACAGGATGGCCATAAAGTTTGTGTGCAATTTGAAATAGTTAATATAATATTTCTAAATAGGTAACATTAATCATTTCAAAGAATGAGAACTGTACTGGATATACTGTTTAACAAATGAAACAAAGCTAGAAGTGTCTTTAAAATATACGTATAGCAAATGGTTAACCAAAACTACTAAATTACTTAGATGTTGGTTACCCACAACTATAAGAATTTTATCAGAGTAGGAATATTATCTGCATTTATAGACTCTTTAGTAAATATTAATATTAAAATAAATGAAATAAAACCCTGCTGGATAGGGGAAGCATACCAGTGAGTGAATTAATATCTCTAAATTCTTTCATTATTAAAAAATAAAGTATATAAATATGCTTGTAATATTTTCTGAATAGCTATCACAAACAATATCAAAGACCATGTGCTACATATACTTTCTCCAATCAGAGGCTTTTCTTTTCACTATCTTGTGTGTTTTTCATATGCATATTCATACTTTTTTTGATAAACTGTTTCATTTTCTGTGTGGTTGCCGCTATATGCATCCTGTATAAATCTTGCCTACACCAGGATCATTAAGATGCTCTTTTTCTTGTAGAGCTTTAATTGTTTTACCTTTATAATTAGACGTTCATAATCAAATTCATCTAGATTAGATTTTTGCCTATTTAGTCAACATTGATTTTTCCTATGACTGGGGAATTAATTAAGCATTAGTATTGAGAAGACCATCCATTACACAGTTTTATCTTTGTCCTAAATCAAGTGACATTTTGTGGTTCTGTTGCTGAGGACCCTATTCTTTTTCCTGGGTTTATTTGTCTGTTCTCTCACTATAATCACAGTGTTGTGATCATCACGCTTGATGATAAGAACTGCTATTTGTTGTATGAATCCTCCAGCTTTGCTGTTTTCCATGACTGTATGTCTTTTACTGGCTCTTTGCATTTCCACATAGATTTTAGAATTAGCTTGCTGGTTTAGACACATACAAACACACACACACACATGCATAAAGTTGCATTGAACCTATCCATGAACTTGGCGAGAGTTGTCACTTTCAAAATACTGTGTTCAGTATTTCAATTCACCAATATTACCATATGTCCTTACATCTGTTTATATTTCCTATGCAGAAGTTATGCTAATATTTATTTGAATTATTCCTAGGTATTTGATGTTGATTGATGCATTTGTAAATTATTTTTTCTTTCAATTTCAGTTCCTAATGTTTTGGACTGGCATAAAGACGTAAAATTGATATGTGGGTGGGTGTGCACGAACGTCTCTTGACCATTTATAAGTGCAAATGCTAAACATGCTTACTAAATTCTAATAGTTTAACTGAAGATAAAACATATTCTATATACAAATATGATTTTGTTTCTTGTGTTTCTTTTTCTTGTCTATTTCCCTTCTAGAATGTTCAGAACTATGGGAAAACAAAAGTTTATAGTGGACACAGTTTATTGGTACTAATCTCAAAAAAAAAAAAAAAATGCTTTCAACATTTCACCATTAAGTTCTTTCAAAATAACCAATTTGGTTATTTAAAAGTAACTTCTTTCTTATAAAAAGGACGTGGGCACTTGAATATTTATAGCAGCACAATTCACAACTACAAAGATGTGGAAACACCCCAAGTGCCCACCAATACCTGAATGGTTTAATAAAATATAGTGTACGCATACCATGGAGTAGTTATTCAACCACAAAATGAAATGGTGATCTAGTATCTTTTGTGACAACCTACATGGAATTGGAAAACATTATTCTAAGTGAAACATCCTAAAATGGAGAAATAAACTCATAAGCTCAATACCAAGTTGGAACTAATTGCTCAATACTGAAGTGCACCCATGGAAGGAAGTAAATCTCAATGAAAATCAATCTGGGGGAGGTGGGAGAGGAGAGGAGGAGATGGGTAAATTCACACACAGTGGGCACAATGCACAGTACCTGGGTAAAGGGCACACTTACAGGTTTGATTTAATCTATACAAAAAACAAAGTATAGACACAAAATACATATATCCCCTAATGTTCTGAATTTTAAATAAATAAAACTAACTGCTTTCACCTATGAGTATTTAGAAAACTATTGTTTAATTTCCAAACATTTAGAAATTGTCTAGTTTAAAACAGCCAGGCTTTGTGCCGGGCGCCTGTAGTCCCAGCTACTTGGGAGGCTGAAGCAAGAGAATTGCTTAATCCCAAGAGTTGGAGTTTGCTGTGATGCCAGAGCACTCTACCAAGGGTGACATAGTGAGACTTTGTCTTAAAAAAAAAAAAATTGTCTAGTCTAATTTAAATTATATAGTTTTACCTGTTACTTTCAGAGACCAGATATTTTGTTCATTTTAATTCAATCCTCTGAAATCTCTTATGGTCTGCTTTAAAGCTAAGCATTGGATCAATTTCGAAAATATTCCATTTTACTTGCAAAGAATGAATTTATGAAGTTACTGAAGTATTTTATATATATATATATATAATAAAAGTAGTGTAATTGTGCTGATTTCATACACAATTTGGATATATATATCAAGTAAATCAAGTTTGTTAACCCTTTTTTTTATATAGTTTTAACAAACTCACTAATTTATTTATTTCTTATTCTGGTCCTGAGAAAATTATGGTAAATTTTGATTATGGATTTGTACATTTCTCAACTTCTTTGTTACATATTTTCCAGCCACATTAACACTTGCAAGGAATTTTACAATTTTTATATTTTCCCATTTAATTAACCTTTTTGTTATTTTAAATTTCCTTCTTTATGTCTAAAAATATGTCTTCCCTTAATATAATTAATATTCATAATAACAGCCACTCTTTTGGCTAAAGTTTGCATGAAATTTTTTTTGTAACCTTTGCTTTCCATCTTTCTTTAAATGTATCTCTTGTAAACACTAGATCTGGTCTTTTAATCTAGTCTGGCATTGCTGTCATTTAATTGGAGTTTTTGATCTATTTAAATTTAAAATAATTATAGTTATATTTGTGTTTAAGTCTACCATCTTGGTCTCCGTGCTCATGGTCGTATAAATAATTGCCATTTAAAGTCTATAGTACCTACATTTTGAAGAATATAATCTATGGCTGTAGGTTCCTCTGGTAAGCAGCAGAGAGGCTCATCGTCTGCATCCAATACTTCCGAGGAGTGTGCTTGCTGTATTTGTCATCTTAGCCTACTTCTAATTTACTCCCACTTCTAGAGTCTAGTGCTCCAGGTGTCCCAACTGAGTTTCCATGGTCTCTTCTATAGTGATAGCTCTTAAATTCCAAGTTTGGGTCACCAGCTGTGTAAAGTGGCAAAATCTATTTTCTGCTGTAAAGTCATCTGCTTTGCTTCTTGACTTAGATTCTTTGCTTCTTGACCTAGAAGCCAAACTGACAAACATGCAAGAGGAAAACCTGTGATGTGTGTTGATACCACTTACTCTCATCCTTTCTTTAGCTAAGGATCCTATTCCCTCAAGTCTTATCTGCTTCAGCAGAATTAAATTTTATTTTTTTTTCCTTTGTGCCTTCATAATATGTTCCAAAGCTCTAAGAAATACTTTGACTTGCTATTAAAATATCAAGTTTTCAATAAAAAATTTTGACATATCCAAAGGAAAATATGGCCCACACAGAAGGGAAGAAAAGAAAAAGAAAAGGAAATAAAATGAATAGAAATTGTTCCTGATAAAATCCCATAGAATGGATTTGCTGTACAAAGACTTGAAGTAAAGATATATATTCCTTTGAACTGAAATACAACACAGAAAAAGAGTTAAAGACATTTAGGAAAAGAATATTAATAGAAAAAGTTAAAGAAATTCACCAAAAGAAGAATGTTAACAAAGTGATTAAAATTACACACACAAAATCGAATAAGAATTTTGGAATTATGAAGTAGTGTAATTGTGCTGATTTCGTACACAATTTGGAATGCTTACATCGTACTGGCTAATATATGGTACCCATAAATGCATTAATGTATTCATGATCTACCTCTTTATGATTTAATTAAAAAAAAAAAGCATTGTAATTGAATAAAAAATCATTAGAGAAGTTTAATACCAGATTTCAGCAAGAAATTTGAAGACAGGTTAATAGAGATTACCCAGGGTGAGAAGCAGGAAAAAAAATCAATAAAAATGGAAAAGCATACGAAATCTGTGAGACACCGGTAAGTAAATTAACATACATAATTATAATCCAGATAGAGAGGATCAATACAAAGAGGCTGAAAAACTATTTTAGGAAATAATGGCTGAAAATGCCCCAATTTGAGGAAACATAAATACATGAACCTACAAATCCAAGAAACCCAAAAATGCCATATAGATAAACTTAATATCGAGTACACTGAAAAACATGATTAAAGTGTTGAAAGACAAAGAAGGAGAGACAATCTTGAAAGCATCAAGAAAGAACTGGTTTGTCTGACTTTTCACATACAAGCCATTCTTGAGGACGTTAATGCTGATTTCTTAGCAGAAGGCAATGAGATAGCATGTTCAAAATGATGAAGGAATAAATCCTATCAACCAAGAATTCTACATCCAGCAATGCTACTCTTTAAAAATGTAGACACTTTGGGGCAGTGCCTGTGGCTCAAAGGAGTAGGGCACCCGCCCCATATACTGTAGTGGGAGGTTCAAACCCAGCCCCAGCCAAAAATTGCAAAAAAATAAAAATAAAAAAATAATAATAATAATAAATAAAAATGAAGACATTTTAAGATAATAAAAACTGATAGAGTTCTTCTCCATTAGCAATATTAAAGAGAACACTTTAGATTAAAATGAAAAGACATCAGATAGCAACTTGAATCCACCAGACATAAAAGTAAACCTGTTTAATGTAAATGCATGCATAAATATAAAAGTCAGTTTCAACATATTTTTGATTTGTAACCCCTCTTTTTCCCTATATGATTTAAAACTCAATTGCATAAAAATTTTATGTCAGTCTTGTTGAGAACACAATGTATAATTTATGACAAAAACAATGTATATGTGAGACAGAGATATAGAGGAACAAATACTCACATACTATTAGAATTAAATTAGTATTCATTCAAAATTAGGATGTTAATTATAATATCATCCCATTGTATATTAGAGAGTTCAACTGGCCTTTGTTCCTTATTGTTTGATGGTAGACTCTGAGTCACAGAAATTTTCTGAGCGATACCTATGTCTTTGTTATTCATGAATTACTTGGATTACATCTGAGTTTTTGTTAATGACTTAGGTTAGGGGCCAATGATTCATAGTTGTAACCAGAAAGAACAACTATGTGAGTAGATATTTGGGACTTTAAGCCCACCCACCCTGTGGGGAGGAGGTTGCCTGTTGATGGAGTTAATCATGTGGTCCATGAAGAGATCAATCATGACAACATAGTGAAGCCCCAAAACTGATTGGGACCTCTAAGCTCAGTGAAGCTTCCTGGTTGGTTAACACATAGATGTGCTGCAAGAGTGATGTGCCCTTGATACCACAGGCAGAAGGATCAAAAGCTCTTGGTTTGGGATCCGTCTAGCTCTTGCCTTAGGTGTCTCTACATTGACTGTTCCTAATTTGTATCAATTATAATAAAACAATAATCATAAGTAGAGCACTCTCCTGAGTTCTGTTAGTTATTCTAGTAAATTATCAGGCCTAAGGGGGCATAATAGAAACTTCTAGGACTAGCAGCCAATAGGTCAGAAATGTGGGTGGTCTGGGGATTCCTGAATTTGTGGCTACGAGATAAAATCAAAATAGTTTTGTGAGGAGGTGTAGGAGACCTCCTAGATTTGTAGCCAGTCCATTGGAAGTGTCAGTAGCCTGGTCATTCCTGAAATTGTCACTGGTATCCAAAGTAAGAGAAGTCCTGTTGACTAAATGATTGGTCATTTAACCTATGAAGTCTTTCAGTAGCTCTGAGTGGTTAGAATCAGGTTTGTATTGAAGTGTTGCAATATAGCAACCATTAAAATATAAGTAATACATATGTAGTAAAATAGATGAGAATAAAATAAAATGGTACACTATAAAATAGCCACTAAATACACAAAGAAAGCAGTAATGGAGGAATTGAGAACAATTTCTTAAATGATATAAGCCATATGGGAAAAAAATAGCTAAATGGCAGAAATAAATATTTTCTTATCAATAATTACATGAAATTTAAATAGATTAAACTTTCCATTGAAAAGGCAAAGATTGGCAGACTTTATTTAACAAACAAAATCCTTCTTATAAGAGATGCATTTTCTGGTCCAAAGACATAAATAAGTTAAAAGGGAAAAGCATTAAAATAAAGTCCATGTAAACAATAACTGAAAGAGTATTCTACTATGATGGTTTCCCCATTGTTTGATGACACGTTCTTCATTTCCCTCTGAGAAGTCTCCATTTGTAAGGATACCAGCTTATTATGTGGGCTCTACCCTTGTGACCTAATTATCTTCCAAAGGCCTCAACTCCAGCATCATCACATTGGGATTGGGCTTTAACCTGTGCATTTGGTGGAAGCACAAATGTTAAATCTGTAACAATGTCATTTGCCAAGCTTGGGACTTTTCTGCTATTTCTTTCTTTCTTTTTTTTTTTTTTTTAAGCCTTGCTTCTGGAGACACTGATAACACAAAAGTTAGATATTTTGTTATTGTCCTAGTGCTCCCTGACTCACTGTTCATTTTTGGAAATCTTTTATTCTTCTTGTGGTTTGGATTATAGGTAGTATGAGCTTGCTAAGGCTGCCATAACAAAATGCTGTAAACTGGTGGCTTTAAACAACAGACATTTGTTATGTCACAGCTCTGGAGGGTGGAAGTCTGAAATCAAGGTTTCATCAGGACCATGTTCCCTCTGAAACCTGAGGGGGAAAATCTTTCCTTGTCTTTCAAGTTTGGGCAGTTGCCATAGTCCTTCATGTTCCCTGGGTTACAGACGTGTCTCTCCAGTCTCTGCCTCTTCACATGCTCTTCTCTTCTGTGGCTTTCCGTGTCCAAATTTCCTTCTGAGGAAAACATGTTCAAGGAGATAGTATGTTCAAAATGATGAAGGAAAAAAATTCTATCAACCAAGAATTCTACATCCAGCAACATGCCTTAACTGAAGACATTTTAAGATAATAAAAACTGATAGAGTTCTTCTATCAGTCATTGAAACAGGCCCAATTCTAATTCAACATCACCTCTTCTTAACTTGGTTATACTTGCACAGACCCTATTTATTTCTAAAAAGGTCACATTTATGGATAGTGGGTTTAGAAGAGCACCCTATCTTACTGGAGGACACAATTCACTCTTCAACAGATCCTTCCTAGTAATATTTCTTCAGGTTTATTGACTCTTTCTTCTGTCGCCTCTATTTTGCCACTGGGTTCATTGAGTGTCTTTTATTGGTCATTGTAAAATTCAGTTTTAGAATCGTCGTTTGGTTCTTCTTTATATTTTCTGTTTAGTCCTGAGATTTTCTATTAAAATGCTTATTGTTGGGATATTTTATATTTCACATTCATAGTTTTAAAACAATAGCTGGTTAAAAGTAGCATAATTCTAGCATCTGAGTCATTTTGATGATGGCATCTCTGGATTGTTTTTTTCCCTTGTGAATTGAAATGTTTGCTCTTCATATGAATAGTAATTTTTGAAAATTTTGAATGTTATGTTATGAGACTCCATGTCTTATTTAATTTCAAATGAGAATGTTGATATTTTTCTTTATCATCTAATTGATCTAGTTGTATTTAGGCCACAATTTTTGGGACTAACAGTTGTGATATTAATCTAGTTTCAAAACCTTTGTTTTAGTCTTTGATTCTGTCCCAGCTATGCCTGGAACTAGGCAGTGTGCTGCGAGTTCATTTCCCTTGTTGATGGTGTTGATTAGGATCAGATCCAAACATATCCAACTCAAGGCTGAGCTCTGGGGTTCATAAAAAATGTATAGGGTTGCTTTTCCTATCCCCTTCATTTCTACCATCTCTTTGGAAATCGCATATTCCCTGGGGCTTCTCTGTTTAGTCTTCAAACTAGAAACTATGGCCCTTTGAAGCCAGTTCACCTGAGCCCGTTTTGAACCACGGCTCTGTTGAACAGAGTTTTAGCTGATTTGGGTTTTTTTTTGCAATGTGGGTGCTCATGTCACCATAGGATTGCATGAGAGGTAAGTACACAATAACAGAAAAAAAGGGGAAGAAAGAAAATCATGTCCACACTCTGAGCATTCGGTCTTTTCTTTCTGGTCCACAAGCCTAGTAGGTTTCTCCTATGCACTTTCTGTCTTCTGGAAGGGAAAAATGGCAAACTCACCACTACTTTAGTTATATATCAAATTCTATAATAGGATTTTTCCTGATTCACCTGATGGTATTTATGTAAATAGTGGTAAAATATAAGTTTCTTCATGCATTCTGTCTTGAATTTATGGTTGTATTTAGCAAAAGCAAAAGGAGAAGGCGTGCTTGCCCTGTTGCACATGGAAACAGAATCTGCTTCATCTCTTCTTCCATGTACAATTGATGTCATACGTTTTACTTTACACATACACTCACACTTCATTTTTAAAATTTTTGTTTAAACAGAATTAGCAATCCTCTCTTCACTGCATGGTAGTAGTGAAGGATCAGATCCAAATCAGTTCTAGGACTCTAGAACTGATAATGTAACTAACTGATGCAACATGATATCAATGGAAAAAATTACAATTGTTCTGTAGCCCTTACATTTTCATTAAAATATTAAAAGTATCTCAACATTGGGTATGAATATAGAAAAAATAGCCAAAATAATAATTTGCTGCCACCATACTTTAAACATTAAATACATTGAGAATTAAAATATTTATTTTAATGTATAAAGTATATCAAGATTAGTCTTCTTTTTCTCATGGCATAGCTTATGATATGGAGCAAGTATCTTTTCTATGCCTTGGTGAGTTATTATACTTATTTGTAAGTTTGGTCAGCTTCTAAAGTTCCTTTGTCTTTAAAAGAATTTGTTAAAGGACTTTACGAACGTCTGATTAGCATACAACAAGCCGTATATATTGATGTATCTAACTTACAGAGTGTGAAGAATAGTATGCACCCAAAGAAACGTCACCACAATCTATGCCATAAGCCTACTCATCACTTCTAAAAGTTTGCTGCTTCCTTCTTATTTGTTGTTATTATTTGTAATAAGAGCTCTTAATAGCTACCCCTTTAGATATTCCTTAAATAAAAAAATGTTATTGTTAACTTTAGAGAAGTGCTGTACAGTTGGTATCTGCAGCTTATTTATCTTGTATATCTGAAATTTGGCACTACTTGACTTATATCCCCCACTTCCCATAACTTTTAGTCATTGGCAACCACCACTCTACTTTCTGCTTCAGAAAGATTCATTGTATATGTGATATCATGTAGTATTTGTCTTTCTGTGTCTGGCATCTTTCACTATGTTTAGTCATGTCACAAGTGAAAGGATTTTCTTCTTTCACTAAGCAACAGTTAGGTTGCTTTCATGTCTTGACTATTGTGAATAATGCTGCAATGAACACATGAGGGCAGATACTTCATAAATTTTCTGATTTCAGTCCCTTTGGATATATATACCTAAAAGTGGGATTGACGGACCATGAGGTAATTCTGCTTTTAATTTCTTGAGAAGCCTCTAGCTGTACCAATTTATATTCCCACCAACAGCATACAAAGATCTTCTTTTCTCTACATTCTCACCAATATGTTACTTTTTGATTTTTTTTAATTATGGCCTTTCTATAAGGTAGGAGGTAATATCTCATTTTGATTTTGATTTGCATTTCTTTACTTATTAGTGATTTTGATCACCTTTTAATGTATTCATTGGCTATTTGCATATTGTTAGAGAAATGTCTATTTAGTTCCTTTGCCCCTTTGTAAAAATTACATTATTTGGTTATGCTTTCATTTTTTGCTCTTGAATTATAGGGATCTCTTATATATTATGGATATTAACACTTTGTCAAATATATGGTTTGCAAATATTTTATCCTGTTCTGATGGTTGCATTTTCTTTTTCTTGATTGTTTCTATTGATGCAAAGGCTTTTTAGTTGAATGTGTTCCCATGTATCAATTTTTATTTTTGTTGCCTGTGCTTTTGGTGTTATAGGCAAAAGGATTATTGCCAAAGCCAACATTCAGAGGGTTTTATCCATTTTTTTTTTTTTTTTTTTTTTTTGGAGTTTTGTAGTTTTGGACTTATGTTTAAGTTTTAATCAATTTTGAGTTGATTTTTGTGAATGACATAACATTCTGTGTCAAATAGGATTCTTCTACATGTTGATACTGAGTTTTCTCAACACTATTGAAGAGATTATCCTTTCCTCATTTTGCATATTTGGCACTGTGGTTAAAGATAAATTGATCATAGATGGATGGATTTCTTTCTGGGCTATTTCTGCTGCACTATATATATCTGTTTCAATGCTAGTGCCAGACTGGTTTGATTACTTTAGCTTTGTAATATAATTTGAAATCAGGAAGTGTGATGCCCTCATTTTGTTTTTGCTTAAAATTGCTCTGGCTACATGGTATCTTTTGTGATTCCAACGAATTTGGGGACTTTTAAAATTTATGTCAAAAATGGCATTGAGACATAGATAGAGGATAGACATGGATAGAGATTGTTTTAAACTTGTGGATCACTTTGGATAGCATTTTGAAAATAATTAATTGATTTCTTTCCATGGATGTGGGATATTTTTGCATTTATTTAGGTCCACTTTAACTTTTGCATTGGTTTATTTTAATGTTCAGTGCACAAGTCTCTCACCTCTCTGGTTAGATTTATTTCTTGGCATTTTATTCTTTTTGATGCTAACGTAAATGGGATTGTTTTTATTAATTTCCTTATCAGAAAATTTATTGTAAGTATATACAAATACAGCTAATTTTTGCATGTTGACTTTTTTATCCTGCAACTTTGCTAAATTTATTTATTAGTTCTATATGCATATGTGTGGCGTAATCTTCAGGGTTTCCTACGTACAAGATCATGTCATATGTAAACAATGATAATTTTTCTTCTTCTTTTTTGATTTTTATGCCTTCTTTCTTTTTTGGCCTAATTTTCCCTGGTTAAAATTTCTAGTAAGGCATTTTTTCTGGAACTGTGTTTGCATCACACCCTGTTTTCTCTAGTCTTTTGGGGTGCTTCTTTCCCCAACCTGTCGTATTTTCCTTTAAACATGTGTGTGATCAATACTCAGATGAACACTTAGAGGGAACTTCTGGTGATCTGCAGAGTTCCTTCTTTGTACATCTTTGTCTTTGCATTTGTGGTCTCTCCAGACTTTCAAGTCGGTTTGTTTAACTTTGTGAAGTCTGTAGGACTCTCTCTGGGTTTCCCTTGCCTGGGTCCTGATTTGTAACTACTTTTATTTTTTAATATCCCTTAGGTTTTTAAATTTAATTTTAATTAAAATCATAAGTGTACACATTTATGGGGTTAAGTGTGATGGTTTGAAATACAATGTGGAATGCTTAAATCAAACTGATCAATATAACTATCACCTCACTTACTTTTTGTGGTAAGACATTTATTATTTATTCTTAGTTATTTTGAAATATACCCTTGTATTGTGCACATTTGTCAAGATCCCACCAAATGTCCTCCCTTCTCTCACCAATCCCTCTCCCTCCTCCCCTTCCCTCTTCCTCCTCTCCTTTCCCTCTTGCTAGACTATATTAGCTTTTCATCATTCATGAGTAAGTGATTATACATTGGATTCATAATAGTATTTAGTACATTAGATACTTTCCCCCCCATTCTTCAGATACTTTACTAAAAGGAATGTGTTCCAACTTCATCCAGGTTAATATAACAGATGTAAAGTCTGTCTTTTTATGGCTGAATAGTATTCCATGGTATACATATATCACAATTTGTTAATCCATCAGGGGTTGGTGGGCATTGGGGTGATTCTAAGACTTGGTAATTATGAGTTATACTACAATATACACTCTGGTGTAAACTTCTTTGTGGTAAAATTATTTTTGTTCTTCTGGCTAGATACCTACTAATGGAATTGCAGAATGAAATGAAAAGTCAACTTTTAGTTCCTTGAGAATCCTCCATACTTCCTTCCATAAAAGTTGTATTAGTTGGCAGTCCCACCAATAGTGAATAGGTGTTCCCTTCTCTCTACATATGCACCAGCATCTACAGTTTTAGGACTTTGTGATGTCGGTAATCATTCTGAAATTAGGTGAGATCTCAAAGTGGTTTGATTTGCATTTCTCTGAAGATTAAAGACAATGAGCAATGAACATTTTTCCAAGTGTTTGTTGGCCCTTCATCTGTCATCTTCAGAGAATTTTCTTTTCAGGTCTTTTGCCCACAAAGAAATGAGGGTATTTGTTTTTTTCTTATTGACTAATTTGAGTTCTATGTTCGCTTTTTTCTTATTGATTAATTTGAGTTCTATGTAGATTCTAATTATCAGACCTCTGTCAGAATCATAACATGCAAAAATCTCCCATTCTGAAGGCTGTTTGCTTATGTGTGGTGCCCTTAGCTGTGCAGAAGCTTTTTAGCTTGATCAAATCCCAGTAATTTATTTTTGGTGTTGCTTCAATTGCCAGGAGGATCTTTCTCATAAAATATTTTCTCAGGACATTATCTTCAAGTGCTTTCCCTGTACTCTCTTCTAATATTTTTATAGTTTTATGTCTTAAATTTAAATCTTTTAACCAGTGAAAATCAATTTTTGTTAGTGGTGAGAGGTGTAGGTCAGTTTCGGTCTTCTACAGGTCTCTAGCCAGTTCTCCCAGCACCATTTGTTAATTAGGGAAGTAGGGATTCTTTTCTCCAGTGCATGTTTTTATTAAACTATTTTCTAAATGAAGAGAGCTGGGCAGTTGTTGCTTTCATCTCATTTAACATCTTTTAGGGATTGCTTTCCTTTGCTGCCTCACATCCAGTGTTTTCAAACCATTACTTGATATATTTTATTCATTTTTTCAGTTGTTTTAGGAGGAAGGTTAAGTCCTGTTTCTGTTATTCATTTTAATTGAAAATGGAAGACTCCCCAATCCTTTCTTTATTACTAAAATAGCATTTTAACACTATTATTCAAATTTGCCTATCTTACTGCAAAATATACACACACACACACACACACACACACACACACACAGAGCAATTCTACCTATGGTGAATTGTCAAAACCCCTTCCAGAGGATCTGAAGTGCTTGCAGGTGATGGATTATATGACCTTGTTTCTGACTCATGTATTCTGATCTTTGCCCAACATACCCTTTCACTTGGTTGGTTCATACCCAATTTTACATATACAGTTCACCCTTGAACAAAACTGTTTTGAACAATATGGTGACAGCTACATATTTTCTTCTGCCTTTGCCACCCATAAGACAGCAAGACCAGCCCTTCCTCTTCCTTTTCCTCAACATGAAGCTCATGAGAAGGAAAATTTTATAATGACCCACTTAATGAACAGTAAATATATTTTCTTTTCCTAATGATTTTCTTAATAACATATTCTTTTCTCTAGCTTGATTATTATAAGAAAATAGTACATAAAACATATAAGATACTAAATATGTGTTTGTCAACTGTTTGTGTTACCAGAAGGACTTTTGGTCAACAGTGGGCTATTAATAGTTAAGTTTGGTGAGAGTCAAATTTATACACGAATTTTCTATCATGCAGGGGGTTGGCATTTCTACTTCCCTACATTGTTTAAGTATGAATGACATTTATAGGTCTTAGTGTAAACATCTCCAGAAATCTTTAATGACCGCAAAAACCAGTTAGGTGCTCTGCTTGTTAAAATTCAAAACCTCCTGTGCTTTCTCAAACACAGCATCGTATGACATTGTATTTTCATTGTTTGCTTAATTTTTAACTGTGTTTATTTTCAAGTTTGGCTGGGAATTTTCACCAAGATAGCCTGTTCTCCTAGCATCATTCATAAAACATGACAAATGCTCAGAAACAATTATTAAATATATAAATTTATTAAACATATTTTTATTTGAAGTATTTCAAGTATGTTCCTACCCCAGAAGGAAACTGGGAACATGTTTTAATCTCTAACCTCTTTGAAAATGTCAGTGATAAAGCAATTCGCTGGATAGTGTATGAAGTATCATTTTTGGAACTAAGATCAGCTGATTTAGGCCTTATTGTTCATACTGTAAGTCCTTATACTGTTGAATAATATAGTTACTTAGCCTTTTTCCTAATTAACCCCTTCAAGCCTCTTCAAATTCTAAACATTTAGGAAGTATAAGTTAATTACTTTTTTTTTTTTTTTTTTTTTTTTGCATTTTAAAAGACACTATATTATTAAGCTGAAAAACAGCTAATTAAATACCTATAGTTTAAATGAATATAGGCTCTGATTTGGGGATGATGTTATTATAAACACTAACCAAACACAGAATGAGTCATCATATCTTTAAGGTATTTAAGCAATCAAGTCCCAGAGGCAGCAGGAAGGAGAGTTAAGTAACATAACTCATCCAGAGCACAGTCATTATTGGAAATGTGATTTCTGCTTCAGTAGTGCATTTTGAGGGATGCTAAAAGAATTACAGTGAAAGTCTAAGGAAATAATGATGTCCTCATAAGTTCAATATTGAATAGAGAGGTTCCTTTGAAATAAATGCATCTGAATACAATGATTCTATACCCTTAAATATAGGAAAAGTTCTTACCTTTACATATACATTAAGGCTGTGGCATATGCCTACCTTTCTACACAGGTTAGCGAGAGGGTGAATGATAAGAGAAGAGAGCAAGAGACTGATTATGAACAGTCTACAGTTCAAAGTTGGGTTGCCATTTCTGAAGCACTGCCAAGCTCCTACCAAATATAGTTACCTTGGAGTTGAGGCTGCCTATAGACAGTCTGCCTTACTTGAGTAACTCTTAGAAGTTTATTTAATTGAAAATCAGATATAAATTAGATATTTCACACTTAAAATCAACATATGCTTGTTTTATAAAATATAAGCCTCATTATTTATCTTGATCATGTCACATGTATTATTTAATTTAGTTTACTTTTAACTTACAGACATATGGAAGATGTGTTAAAGCAGAAGGCCAGGAGAATCCAGAGAGGTTTAGAAAATGCTGATGTGTAAATTCATCCCTACAATACGTGAATGAAAGCTATTAGGTGCAGGCTGTGTCTCAGCACTGTTATAATCTACTCAGGGAATTCCAGTGTGTGACTGAGGTGGAGAAACACTACGTAAAAGGAAGACAGCTTCTAAACACTAGTTGTAAGGATTTTCCAACAACTTTTATTCATATGTATGCTTTTTGTCTTTCTTTATTATTTGAGTTTGAGCAGTTAAATAGATTTCACTGTTTTATAAAATATGCAAACTTTCTGTAGTTCCAGCCTCTACCCTAAATATGTCATATTCAATGTGACAAAAAATATTGTTCTTGATGTCATTCTCTACTGACAAATATGATAATTATCATGGCCTGTGTGTCATCTTTAACCCCCTTTAATTTTTAAGCCAGTATTCCCAGTTACTCATAGCTGCTGGATTTCTATACCAATTTTGCCTATTTTATGATGTAAGTATTGTCAGCTAAGGGCAAACCAAACAGTAGATATTTCCTTTAAAATATTTGGGGTCAATAGGATGAATGAGAAACCTCAAGGGATAAATGAGAAGATTCCTGAAGACAATGTAAGGAAATGTAAGGTAAGAAAATTAAGCAACTCTGAGCCAGTTGAAAAGAAGACATAGAGTTCTCATGAGAATAAATTAGGTAAACATTCATCGTAAGTAATGACTGTCACCTAGGAAAGGATGTTTGTCTAGATGTCCCAGGGCTCATGCAGAACATTTCTGTCCTCACACAGTTACCTGTGCAGTCTTTAAGGAGGACATGTAAATGGAGGACTCAGTTTGTAAAATTAACTCAATTTATTTTGCCCCGAATTCTGATGCTTTATCCTAGATGGCACAAAGAAGTGGTCGTGCCTGGCTGATGACTAGTCCAAGTGGCCTGAAATAACTAATAGAAAGTCAGAGACTAATTGAGCCTTTTTGATCATAAATCTATACCCAAATCTTAGATATTGATGCTCTGAGGATGAAAGTAACTGAAAAGTGTGTCAAGAAAAAGGCAAAGAGTGTGTTGATCTCAGAGAGTACAGCAACTCTCCTCTGACCACCTCTGGAGCAGCAGATACCACAGTTCACTGCACTGCACCTGCCACGTGGAGGAAAGAGAGGGGAAGGCAACTAAGGTGGGAAGAGACCTGTGCTGAGGGGACCCAGGGCCTTCTGTTATTCTCCCATGGTCTACACTACCAGTTGGCACCCTGAGTCAATAGAATGTTTCCTCCCAGGCTCTGACTTTACATATGGTACAAAGGACACGAGATAGCCCT
The DNA here is from genome assembly GCA_963574355.1 of Loris lydekkerianus. NCBI lineage: Eukaryota > Metazoa > Chordata > Mammalia > Primates > Lorisidae > Loris > Loris lydekkerianus. Next base: position 26,343 of record CAUYPK010144296.1, read on the forward strand.
TGAATTCCACTGCATACCACCAGGTCTATTTTGTTAAATTGTAATGTTCAAAAGGATAAAACATAAGACTTACATGAAAATATAAAGTGAGCATGTCAGACATTTTACTCGACTCATAAATGAGTGAGGGGACATGAGTAATGTTAATAGCAGTCAGAAAAGCATTCAAGAGCCAGTTTGTGTATATAGATAACTTAGTATATGGCTGGTATAAATGCAGTATCAGTTAATGTCCAACAGGGCTAAAAAACATGCCATTTGCGGTTCCATGTTTCATTGAACTGAAATTATTTGCATCTCTACTGGATAAAACCGTCCATGCTATTCTCAGCACACGCATAGCTGTAAAAACAGGTCATTGGTTAGACATACTATTCTAGACAAAAACTCTGCCTTTGTTTTTTGCCAGTTTCCAAATTTCAGAAGATGTTTCCTAGTATATTTTTCAGATTTGTTTGGTTGGGAAGTTTGCACAAGATGGCGAAACAAAAGGAAGCAGAGGAAGGGAAGTAATTTTTCTTGTGCCGGGCACTGCACTGGGGACTTCAGGGGCTATAGCTCATTTACTCCAAAGCACGCAGTGAGCAAGTGCTGTTAACTCACGCCTACCAGTGTAGGAACTCTGGTTTAAGGAAGTGAGTGACTTATTCATAATACCTTGGAGTAGGGAAGATGGAGCACCACTTGAAGCTAGATTGATCTAATTCCAAGGTCCTTAGTTTCCTCCCCCACAACCTTCTGCTTCTCCTTAGAAAAAGTGTAACCCTCATCTACTCTGAAATGTACACCTAGATCTTGCAGAACTTGGACGTTCCTGTCCTCAGCCTCAATTCTCTGTCACTCTTCAAACTCATGCTGACCTGCTCCTACATTTCCTGGCCTTAACTTTTGCTTAGTCTAAAAAAATTACAGTAAAAGTCTAAGGAAATAATGATGTCCTCATAAGTTCAATATTGAATAGAGAATATTCAATATTGCTTAGACTGGATGAGGATTCAGGTGTCACATCCTGGCCACTTTCACCTGGGCTGCCTCAGGTAAACAGGTCTGGGAAGTAAGATGACTCAGTCAAACCTCTTTGTGACGGTGTTTTACTGGTAAATAGGCAAATGGTGTTTTCCAGGGAGAGGAGAAAGTCCTCATCAGTGAGCAGTGAGCATTGTTTAGGGCTGGTCATGATAAACACATCTGGGATCTATGGATTTATTCGGCATGATGCCCTGGAAAATGGCATGTAAGCTAAGTAACTATTTACGTATGAATTAAAGATGTTTCGTGACTAGATATCACTCTTTCCTGTGAAAATGTACTTATTTATTTTAGTTAGTGACCTCATATGTAAATATGACCAGAGTGTCCACGGTGGTAAGAAGAGACCTAGAGATACGTGGTGGCACTCTAGACCACTCTCTGTTTCACTTGAAATTATGAATAAACCTTGAAGCTAAGAAAGACCTGAGATTTATGTGATTTATTAAAAACTTGATCCTATTCTACCTCAATCATTTTCTAAATTTGGCCCAGAGATGTATGGAACCCCCAGGCACAGTTGTGTAGAATCGGTACTACACAACTCTACTGGGCTCTACTTACATCGTGGACTATACGGCCCTCCTCCTGCAGCTTAGCCCTGGCTGATCAAACTCAGAGTCTTTCCTGCAGAATAGTCCAGGCTTCAAAGGAAATGACTAAACAAGAAAAGTCTCCATATTAATACTCTTTGACATTTTATAAGAATTGAGAAAAATTTTATATTAACAATAAAAATATTTAGAATATGAAATTGAGGCTGTGTGTGGTGACTCACACCTGTAATTCTAGCACTCCAGGAGGCTGAAGCAGGTGGATTGCCTGAACTCAGAAGTTCAAGACAAGCCTGAGCAAGAGCAAGATCCTGTCTCTAAAAAAGCTAGCTGGACGTAAAAACTAGCGAGTGCCTGTAGTCCCAGCTACCCTGGAAGTTGAGACCAGAGGATAACTCGAGCCCAAGAGTTTGAGGTTGCTGTGAGCTATGATGCCATGGCATTCTACCCCAGGGTGACAGAGTGAGACCTTATCTCAAAAAAATAAGTAAATAAAATAAAATAAAATGAAATTGATTTGAATACATGATAGGAATGTACAGCCTATCGTGTTAGGGTGGTTAGGGTTGTTCTTTTTATTATTATTATTTTTTTTTATTAAGTCATAGCTGTGTACATTAATGTGTACATTAATGGGGCACCATACACTGGTTTTATAGACCATTTGACATATTTTCATCACACTGGTTAACATAGCCTTCCTGGCATTTTCTTAGTTATTGTGTTAAGACATTTATATTCTACATTTAGTAAGTTTCACATGTACCCTTGTA
>CAUYPK010144302.1:0-21737 GCA_963574355.1 Loris lydekkerianus
TTCCTGGCATTTTCCTAGTTACCGTAGCATGACATTTACATTTCACATTTGCTGAGTTTCACCCTTACCCTTGTAAGATGCCCCGTAGGTGTGATTCCACCAATACCCTTCCCTCTACCCCCTCCCTTCTCCCTTTCCCCCTTTCCCCTATTCTTAGGTTGTAACTGGGTTATAGCTTTCATGTGAAAGCCCTAAATTAGTTTCATAGTAAGGCTGAGTACATTGGGTACTTTTTCTTTCGTTCTTGAGATACTTTACTAAGAAGGATATGTTCCAACTCCATCCATGTAAACATGAAAGAGGTAAAGTCTCCATCTTTCTTTAAGGCTGCATAATATTCCATGGTGTACATATACCACAACTTACAATTTTCAACTTACAATCCATCATAAGTCAGAATGTAACTCCATCATGAGTGTAGGAGCACCCTGAATGCACATTACATTTGCACCAAAATAAAGTTGAAAAACCATACATAAATTGAACCATCATAAGTCAGGAACCATAATAATTACTGAAAGTTTGCCAGACACTACACCAGGCAATTTCATATACACCATTTAAAAATCATAACTGCCTCACAAAGTAGGAGATGTCAGCATTTTACTTATGAGAGAACCAAGTTCAGAGTGGAGTTAATGTGTTTTGCATAACCATATAATTAGTATGTGGCAAAGCTGGGACCGGAACGCAGGTCTCTAGCCTTAGGCCAGAGTTTTGCCTTAGTGTCCATATTTTTTTCTTTTTTTGTCTTTTTGTTTATAACATATTTATCAGTAGGGTCCTTTAGGAAAAAAAGAAGTAGGCTGGGCGTGGTGGCTCATGCCTGTAGTCCTAGCACTGTGGGAGGCCGAGGCGGGTGGATTGCCTGAGCTGAGAGGTTCGAGACCATCCTGAGCCAGAGTGAACCAGAGCGAGACTTCGTCTCTACCAAAAAAAGCTGGGTGTTATGGGGAGCACCTATAGTCCCAGCTACTTGGGAGGCAAACTGCAAGAGAATCACTAAAGGAAGAAAATAAAAAAAAATAAAAAATAAAAAAAAACTTCAAACTAAGATGAGTGAAAGCCAGTTGAAATTGAAAGCAAAATTGAAAAAGAAAAAAAGAGGTAATATTTTGAGTTCGGGATTCATCAAAATCTAGCATTGTATCTCACAGCTTTCCTTGTTTGCCACTGAGGCATTGCCCAAAGATGTCAGACTTCAAAACACAAAGCCTGACTGTATCAAGGGAGGACATCCACTGCTTACCATTGCTTACTGGTACACAGACTCTTTTAGGTACATATTAGGAGCACTTTGCACATCTGTTGAATATAACGTGGTTGCAATGGTACTCGGAACTCAAGCATTTTTCAGTTGTGCAAGCTACCCTGTCTCCCATTCCTTATGTGAAAAATAGAATGTTATTTCATCCTAGATTGATTATGGGTTTTCATTCCTCCCCATTCTCAAGTCTTTAGTTCTAGTAGCTGCCTCTCCTCCAGGAACCAACCCAATATCTACTCCTTTCTCAATTGCCATCCTAATATCCCATAAAGTTTGTTCCAAATGTAATACCCCCACCCCTCATCTCGGCCCTTATTCTAATAGTGTTCCTTCCCTTTGTCATGTTCATTGTTTCATTGCCATCTCCATGGTTCCTATGGTTTGTAGTTCAAAGTTCATACTTTTGAAAAAGTGGATTGGGGAAGCAGGAGGGAGAGTGGAGACATAGAGGAAGAGAGAGGACTTGTGTATTCCACTCTTGTCTTGTCTGCTAAGTAACTGTAGCTCCTTCATACCCTTGGCACTATTCCCATGAATATATCCCAGAGGATATATTCACATAGATGTGTTTCTAGGCTGGGTAGCTGGATTTCACTTGTTCTCTAGTTAGATTATCAGGACAAGCTTAACCCTTACCTCATTCTTGCCAGGTCTCTTTCAATGTCTTTGGCTTTATTTCCACAAAATGATCTTTCAACATTTATTCCATTGTTTTTGGTTTGGGGGCACAATGTCTTCCCTGACCTTCTTTAATCACACAACTATCTGGATTTTTGGCTTTCTCAGCAAGGAAAAGTGGAAAAAAGAAGGAAAAAGGAGGGACAGCAATCATTGGTTTGGGTATGATCTCTAAGCTAAACTAGTGTCAGGGGAAACGAGAAAAAAGAAATGGTAGTTCAGGGATTTAATACAAAAATGTATTGAGTACCTACTCTCTTCAAGGTGCAGTGACTTCACAGATAGAAGGTAAAATTAAGATGAGTCTTGAAGGATAAATAAAATTTAATAGACAGAGATGGAGGGGGACAGGGTGTTCCAGGCATAAGGAAAAAAGTAAACAAAAGTAAAAAGAAGTAAAGTTTATGGCATGTTCAAAAACAGTAGTTTAGTTTGGCTAGAACAGAAAGTACAAACAGAGTGGTGGGGGACAAGGCTGGAAATGGAGATTGAGGCCCCATTATGAAGGTCTTGACTGCCTTCTGTGCCTTTTTTTTTTTTTTTTTTTTGAGCACTGGGGGTTTATCAAGAGCTGCTGAGCAAGGTAATGGCATAATCAGGGCTGCAGTTAGGAGATTAATCTCACAGCAATATGCAAAGCAGACAGAAACAGGAAACCATGGAGGGCAGGGTACACTGGTTAGGAGGCTACAGTTGGTAATATTCAAGGCAGTTGGTAATGCAAGTCTGGGCCAAGCTAAGAGAATAATTGAAATAAATGTGTTTCAAGAAAGGATTTGTCACTGTCAAATACACAAAGATTACAAGAAACAGGAGGATTGATAAAAGGTAGCTGGATTTGATAATTAGAAGTCACAGGCGACCTTTGAAAAAGGACTGTAGTAGGATTTTGGAAGCAGATGCTAAATCATACAGGGTTAAATAGTATGTTGGTAGCCACAAAATAGAGGCTGCCAAGACTCGACTCCTCTTCAAGTTTGGCCATAAGGTGAACATGATAGAGCTATAGTTTGATAAAAGAGTCTAGCTTAAGCCAGAGAGTGGGAATTGGTAATAGACCCAATTAGTTGATGAGTTCCTCTTGTCAGAGTAGTCCAAATTCCTAGATCAATGGAAATTCCATGTATCACAAATGAATATATTGATATATTAGGTCAATATAATGTAGATTGATAAATCCAGAGCAGGTAATAATATTAGAAATCTATGTTTCCAACTATAATGCATTTTTATTCAAACATGGGATTCCACAGGGAGAATGTTTTTAACAAGTACATGTGACCTGCAAAACTGTTCGTGAAAATAATATCTCATAAATAATTCACAGCGCAGAGCAGGACTAAAATCCCTGCTGAGTGTTCCTCATTTATGGCCCAGAACTGAGACTCATGGCTTCTTTAAAGCCACTGAAAACAAAGATTAGGGCTGAACACATAATTTTGGGTCTGGTTGGGTTACCATCACAAAATTATGGCAAATGGTTAGTTTGCTCTGGCCCCTTAGCAATTTGCAAAATGCCAGCACATTTTAACAACACAGAACCAGAACTGACAAGATGACTCTAATTTCAACTTTACTTCATTAATATGAAAATGCTTTGAAAAATAAATCTTTGGCTAATGAAAACACCATCTGTTGATGGCTTTTTGCCACTGTTTTCTTACATTACGAGACATAATTTGAGGAAAACACCGAATATTTACTTACTCACTTCCTATTCATTTACAAGAAATTAAAGCCTACTCTCAAATTGGAATTGATTCTCAATAATGAACATATGCAAAGAGAAGCAGAGAATTGAAGCAATTATGCAGTCTGAGGAAGTCAACCTTCCTTATCATGCTTAGTACTGACGAACCATTTAGAACTAAAAATTCTGGGCCACCCTAAGTTTGAATGACTTGATTGATTTGGCCAAGTAATTACCTTGTCTATACTCTGGCTGAATAACAAAGAGGATATGTGTGTGCATGGGCGTGTGTGCATAAAATCTCTTAATGTAAAAGTAAACATGTCTCTGTTGTTGTTACTCGGTTTTGAAAAATTGGTTTGTTTTGCTCTTCTCTTGTGCAGCCCAGTTAATGACTGGGCCAAGTTCCCTCTATCTAAGCCCAGTTGGTGTGACTTTCTGAGATCTGTTGAAATGTGACAGCAAGAGAGCCAATGTGGCAGGGGAGATTGGAATAGAGATATCTGCTGGGAGGAAACAGGGACAGGAGGTTGACAGGGAGAGCAGGATGAAGCTCCCATTTCCTGCTGCAGGAGGTTACCTCTAGGTCCTTCTGCGCTTCCTCACTGCGAGGGTTAAAGAAGCCATTTTAGTTTATGAAACAAACTCTGAGACTCTCTTCACCTCCAGACAAAATTGTACATGTGTCTAAACGGCACAAAGCGAGAATATTTGGCTGGCTTGCATAACAGATTTTAAAAGGCCTAAGTTAGCTAAATTGGCAGTCTACACCAATTCCATTTTTACCCAAGTTCCACTTCATTTGTATTATACAGACTTGGCCTCTTTGTGCTATGTTATTCCCTTCCCAAAAAGGAAAATGTTTTGCCATCTGAGAAAACTGGACACAGACTATTCTCCTTCCAGACAGCATCCCATTAAAAGAAATGGTTTCTCTAATCCTCTCAAATAATTGCTGGTATTCTTTCACTTTTCTAGACACAGATTATTTCAGGTAGCTTTTTCATCAGCTCCCTCAAGAAACCTAGCCACACATCAAAACACCATCTCTTCATTTAGGTGAAGGCAGATGACCCTTTTGGGGCAAACTGGACCAACATCTCCATTTGTCATGCTTCATGAAAGCACAAGTATTCACACATGTATAGAACACCTACATACACCCATCTGATGCAGTAAATCCTAAAGCCATGGGGTGCAGTTTTTGTTTGTTAATTCTATTGAAACACGTAGTATTGCCACTGAATGTCTGAATTCTCTTTTGCTTTCTAAAAAAAGATACAAGGGGAACATTATCTAAACCCAGACAAGATCTTGACTTTCAATGTGGGAATTGAACCTTGGAGCCAGGGGTTGGAGAGAGGGTTGGGGGGTGACTGGTGGGAGACAAGTGAAGAAGGGCAGAAAGGCCAATCACCCCAAACCTGAATCTTCTCAATTGACAGAAGACAACTTCATCTTTAAAAAAATCTGAACCAGTGACCCCATTACTATTCTCTGACTTGTTCTTTTTTGACATCCTGTCTACACATCAAAGTCCCTAGCTCTTCCAAAACCCAGAAGGCAGAATCTTCCTATGCTTTGGGGGTCACAGTCTGCTTTCCTTTTTTAACTGCTTGTCTTAAAAATACTTACTTTGCTTTTGCTTCAGTCTGTCACTTTATGTATCAATTACATATGGCCTTTCAACAACAGAACCCACCATCTGGTCCACAAACTGAAGCCTACACCCTTATGCCAGAATTTATTCTTTCTGCAAACATTTATTTGCTGTTGTATAGACACAGGCTACGTCCCTGAATGAGGTATATCATGTACGTCTTCTCTACCTGAGGTTTAGTATAAAGAATAACCAGACCCTCCAGCCAGATTATACATCTGCCATCCCTCTTCTAATGGTCCTGCAACCATTGAACAAGGACCCACTCCTCCTTTAGCAGGAATGATGCCCAGCCATCCCTCATTTCTTTTATTTTCCCTCTCTTTAGGTGCATACCATGATTAAATCTCTAGCTGAAATGGGTAAATTATTATTTGGCCCTTCCAAAAGAAAAACTGTACTAAAAAACCCAAATCCAGTATTTATTTTGATAGCACTTAGAATAGTGAGCCAAAGCCAACTCTACTTTCCTGGAAGCCTGAGCACTGTATTCCAACTGCACTATTCTTCAGTTACTACCTCCCATACACATCCTCCTCTTTCTCTTTCATATGCTATTCCCTCATGTCTAATTTCTAGATCGTAAGTCTGCTGCAAGACTCAATGCTCGATCCTCACTCAGCTCTACCTCCAAGCTGATGACACCCACATCTATTTCTCTAGCCCAAATCTTTTAGCCACTGGAAAGGCCTGATTTTTTAACTCCTAGCACACCTGTCCTTACAGTTCTAAGAGTACCCCATGTTTGAACAAAGCTCTTTTCACTTGATTAGAACATTCTCCTTCCCTGACCCCAAATCTGTCCCCTGTTGGGGGTTTCAAAATCCCTGTCAAATTCTGTTTTGCTGTCCCTCCTGTGCTCTCTCACAACCTGCTGTGCTTCCACTGTCATAGCACTCACCACACTGTCTTGTTACTTTGTCCTTAACTGTCTGTCTCCTTACACTAAACTGAGAGCTCCACCAAGGCTTAGACTGTGGTGTCTTAATTATTGTAACAATACCTATCCTGGTACCTGGCACCTAATAAGTATTTGAATGAATGAATGCTGAATGACCCAAAATCCCATAAAACTCAAATCTAAAATCAAAGCATCCCACCAAAACTAGTACCCCTTCCTAAATTTCACCATTTTTGTCCTCAATACCACCATCCTTCAAGGTATTGCCAACTCAAAAAAAAATTTTTTAGGCTGGGTACAGTGGCTCATGCCTGTAATCCTAGCATTCTGGGAGGCTGAGATGGGTGGATTACCTGAGCTCAGGAGTTCAAGACCAGCCTGAACAAGAGATAGACCCCGTCTCTAAAAATAGCTGGGCGTTGTGGCAGGTGCCTACAGTACCAGCTACTTGGGAAGCTAAGGCAAAAGGATATCTCGAGCCCAAGAGTTTGAGGTTGCTGTAAGCTGTGACGCCATGGCACTCTACCAAGGGCGACAGAGTGAGACTCTGTCTTGAAAAACAATACCTTTTTAATAATTTCTATCACCTAAAACCACCACAGTCATTCACTAAGTCCTATAAATTCTTTCATCATGGACTCTCTCCAATTTGACCCTTCTTGTCCAATAAGTTCATTCACAGAGCTGGGCATGGTGGTGCATATCTATAGTCCCAGCTATTCAGGAGCCTGAGGCTGGAGAATCACTTAAGCCTATAAGTTCAAGAACAACCTGGGCAATATAGTGAGATGCCATCTCAAAAAACAACCAAAAATCCCCCAAATTCATTCATGATTCCCTATTTTTGAGCCCAATGCCATCCTTTCCCTGACCTCTCCTTCTGCTTCAGAGCATCCTGTGCAAACCTGTGTGGTGGCACTTATCATACTGACTTGGAATTTTCTCCTTACTTGTCTATGTCCCCTACTTAGCTCCAAGTCCCTTTAGGACAGGAACTATGCCTTATTTCCTGTGTCCCTAGCTCCTACCACAATGTCCAAAGTATTCAATAAATAAAGGGAGTGTTCATTAATTGTTTATTAGATGAATGAATGAAGCCCCAGCCTAAGTCCCTGAAGCCATCTATAGTTTCAGTTATTATCTGTTCTATCTTCATGGAAGACAAGGCATTACCTCATTATTCAACCTTTCTTGAACTTGAAAGCCATTATCATATTTTCCCCTTAAACTTTACTTCTTGGGGTAGAATAATTCTTGTTTCTTTAATCTTTCCTCACCTATATCACATTTCTGTTATATGTTTCTTTGCCCAACAATAACAGACAGGAGTTTCATCCACCCAAGAACAATCTCTGAGTCAACATTTTATAAATTTGTTCTCAAACTAATGATTGTTAGCTCCTTTCAAATGATGAGGTGATTTGGGACAAAAGAAAAACAGAAAGATAAGCGTACAGATAATAAGAGTATCTACTTGCTAAACTTCCTCTAAAAGCGAAGAAACAATGGAAAATATCTTCCAACACAGGGTCCCATTACTACTAAATGAATTCAGAGCCAAACAAATCAATATAAATGTTGGTGAGAAAAGAATAGGGGTTCAAATGAGTCTCAAAACACAATTTGAGGAGAGATGAAGTAAAATGCCATTTTCACTCACATACACACATGAAACACATAATGAGCAAGTCTTGAACAGTTAAGATACCACAGAGAAGCCAGATTTATAAGCAAAAAAGATTTTATTATTATGAATTGAAAGCTGGTTTAGCTGAGAAACCCCATCACAAATACTGCCACCCCAATACACAATACACACATGTCACCACCATCACCACCACACTTCAGAGCAAACAAACCTGTATGCAAATGCTTTGCTCTTATTATATATTTGGCCACTGTGATTTAATACCTGAGTGAGAGTGAGAAACAACTTTTTCTGTCCTCTCACCTTTTTGTTGGGCAAAAAAACATATAACAGAATTATAATAATCACATCTGATTTATACAGATGTCACCACAGGGTTAGGCAGATGGAAAATGGTAACCCACTGTGGTCTCCACTGAAGATTTTTCTTATCATGAGTCTATGTGGTCTGGCTCATTTACTAGAATGATACCTAATCTCAGTACAGGTTACAGAAAGCTTGCCTCATACTCATGGCCCCCTCCTACCCAACTTATCAGAAAATTAACACAGACACTCTCTTATCTTCATGTACAGTGACACCTATTTATAGATGCACTTTGGTAAACAGAGTCATTCTCAGCCACTCATTCATGCAGGAATACACACACTCATAAACAGTGATGCGTACATATGCATGAAAAGATTCTCTCTCTCAACCCAGTCTCTCAAAAAGATTATTGCTTTCCCTTTCTCTTATATTTATACTCACACTTATTCAGAAACCATCAAATGTCCATTGGTACATAAGCTGAAAGGGTATCTGTCTTGGCAGACAGAAGTGGGTGTGAAGTAAGTGAGTAGACAAATGACTGGGAGAAGGTGGTGGCTGAGTGAGAATGGGTGGGTGGATGACAGAGTGACTGAGTAGGAAGAAGGACAAGTAATCAGCTGTGATAAGATTCTAGAATATTATATTTTCCAACCCTTTACCTCTCATTGTGGCATTCCTTTGAACATTCTCCAAGTCTCATATCTCTCTTCTCTTTGTCTGGCAATCTTTAGCTCACTCTGTCTCAGTCTCTCAGTCTCTCTTTGTGTGTGTGTGTGTGTGTGTGTGTGTGTGTGTGTGTGTGTGTGTGTGATTGTGTGTGTTTTACTTTCCCATGGCAAAAAGCTTATGCCAGTGCTAGGTAATATTTTATTACTACAAGATCCCTGATATGTAAACGCAACTGTACTGAAAAATTATTTGTAGAAATGAATTTGTGGAAATGTAATGAGAAAAAGAAAATGTGCTTGTTTATTCCTTTCAGGAAATTCCTCTATTCCCCATGGTTTTCATCAGCTATATTTTTGGCAGGCTGTGGGCATGGAAATGTGAAGACATCACTCTCAGAGAGAATTACAATAATCACATCTGATTTATACAGATGTCACCACAGGGTTAGGCAGTTGGAAAATCCAAAGATCAAAATAAATAGGCACTTAAAACTAAGGACATGCTGGACATGCCATACTTTTGCTAACACTCTGGTTTTGAATATTTTCAGTAGTGCACAAAAGATTTTTTTTTTCCCCAGACATCTAAAAGTATTCATCATGGCAAGCCAGAGTTTACATTTTCTAAGATAACAACCAAGCAAGCTATAGATCCTAGTATATTTCCTAAAAATCCCTTATGACTGAATTCATTTGGATTTCTTCAGCAAATACTGTATGTGCTAGGCACTATGAAAAAGAATACTGAAGAACTAAAAGACACTGTTTCTGGCTTCAAGGAGTTTACAGTGGAACTTCAGTGTGTTGGAGTAGCCTTGGTTTGAATGGAACACTAAAAAATAGGTAGGGTTCCTAAGCAGGCCAAAAGGAGAGAACTAGTAAAAGGTAAGAGTCAGAGAGAATGGTGGCTGGGCCTGGTGGCTCACAACTGTAATCACAACACTCTGGGAAGCTGAAGCGGGTGGATTGCTTGAGCTCAGGAGTTCAAGACCAGCCTGAGCAAGAGTGAGACCCAGAACAGACAGGAATTGTGGCAGGCGCCTATAGTCCCAACTACCAGGAAGGCTGAGAAAGGAGAATCACTTGAGCCCAAGAGTTGGAGGTTGCTGTGAGCTGTGATGCCATGGTACTCTACTAAGGGCAACAAAGTAAGACTCTGTCTCAAAAGAAAAAAGAACAGAGAATGGTATGTTTAGCACACAATTAAGAAGGAGGCTCACTGGGTAGATGAAGCTACCATGTTTGAGAGGAGTAGGGGAAAAAATTAACAAGCAGCACAGGAACTGAGTTGTACAGTACTTAGAATATCAATTAAAGTCTGTCATCAATAGAGAGCCACCAAAACTTCATCTCTTTTAATAAAGACAACATTTACCAATACAATAATATGAGACTGGGCATGGTAGCTCACGCTTGTAATCCTAGCACTCTGAGAAGCCAAGGCAGGTGGATAGCTTGAGCTCACAAGTTCGAGACCAGCCTAAGCAAAAGCAAGACCCTGCCTGTACTAAAAAATAGGAAAACTGAGGCAAGAGAATTGCTTGAGCCCAAGAGTTGGGGGTTACTATGAGCTATGATGCTATGGCACTCTACCCAGGGCAATAACTTGGGTTTCTATCTCAAAAAAAAATTGCTTTTTTTTTTTTTTTTTTTGAGACAGAGTCTCACTCTGTTGCCCCTAGCAGAGTGCTGCACCTTCAGAGCTCACAGCAACCTCAAACTCTTGGGCTCAAGCGATCCTCCTGCTTTAGCCTCTCAAATAGCTGGGACTATAGGTGAGGTCTCAGCTCAGTTTGATCTTGAACTCCTGAGCTCAAGCGATCCAGCCGCCTCAGCCTCCCAGAGTGCTGGGATAATAGGTGTGAGTCACTGTGCCCAGTCCCTCAATCTTTTCTAAGGAAAGAGGCCCATGTGTATATCAAAGTTCTAAAATGTGAAGCAGTTTTATAGAAATGTAGCATATCCCATGAACTAAGATATATATTTGGACTAGCAAGTAAAAAGAGAAAAGCAATAGAGAAAATAAATACTCTGATAGGCCTTACTACCATGATAACTATTACGAACACAAGTATTCTTCAAAAAATTAATTAGAACACTGGTAGCCTTCTGAAGCACATGTGTCCTGCATCTTAACCCTATGTAGACTAGACAACTAAATAAGATCATACAACTATACTAAGTCCTTATTTTGAAAACATGTTAAGATGACAGGTTAGTTTCTGGTTATTCTGAGCTTTTCTCTATAGCATAACAAATATTAGCAGCCACTAATCCTGATCAGGAAGGTTAGTGCATTAAAAGTAGTTACAAAGGCCAATAATGAAGCTCCAGAACCAAAAAGTAAAAATAAACACTGTTTATTTTTCAGCTGCTGGCCAGAAAAGCAGCCCCCTAGATGTATGTAAATATATATACTGCAATCTCTCTCCTTCTCCTATAGGACTGCTGCGCTCCTCTCGGGGCCAGAGGAGTTATGTTCAGACAGTCTCCCGCATTGCTTCTGCCAGCCAGCTTTCTCTCTCCTTTCTCCTTGGGGGAAGAATCAAGCAGATTAAGGGGATAATCCTAAATACTTTTCTAATTTAAAATTAACCCAAAGAAGTGAATGTGTGTGACACCGAAAGTCAGTTTTTCTCTCTACTTAATATGGACAATTAACATCCTTTTACACTTGGCACCAAACCAAAGCGACCTCCCCCCACTGTGCACACACACACACACACACACACACACACAAGCAGCACCTCCCTTTCTCTCCCCAAAGTCCAAGATGTTCCAGACAACATAATGAACCACACAGTTGGGAATGATTCATATGTTTCCAGTCTCCATCCAAAAATGAGCAAAAATATTTTCCACTTAATTTATAATCAGAATTTTCTCCACATTTCCTAAAATATTAAAAGGAAACTATTCAAAATCTAGCCTTTCTTTCTCCAAAAATTACTGATTAGTCACAGACAAAAGTATCTTTTGGTCAAAATACTTTTGTATTCCATTTATCCCTGGAGATGAGGGCTATAGCTGCATGATGCCAAATATCTAATCAATTATTCAGAGTTTTCATGTTTTCGGATGTTTTCAAATAGCTGGTGTTCTATAGATACAGGCTTACTCTATCCAGTGTTTTTGTTATCTCAACAGTATATATGGATACAGATTTTTCTGTTTGGAATATTTCTCAAGGCCAATGCCTTATTGTACTCCCAACACCTGCAAATATTTGGCAGAGATTGTTCTATCCTCTCCATATCCCCCACTGTTCCTACAACTCCACCCCTATCTTTTGCCATTTTAAAGATGTAAGTTTATACAGTATGTCCTTTCCTTGATTCCATTAATCGTTTATCTATGACCCATGAAATGCAAAGTTGCCAGAACATAAAGTTAAGTTTCAAATCACATTTCGTGGGAAAAACTTCGGTCCAAAATAAAGTGGCAGTGGGCTACAGTAGAGAGGAGAGTTAACTCTAGTTCCAGTTCCAGCTCTCCTAATACTAATCAGTTCTGTGACTTTGACCAAATCACTTCACCTATCAAAGTCTCAGTTTATGCAACTTTAAAGTATAGGGCTTTAACTAGACCAAGTCAAAGGCCCAACATTATATAAATTTGAGAATCGAAGTCAGTGAGATTATTCCTCTCTGCAGCCTTGATATGGATTAGAGTATCACCTTGGATGAAATCAAAAGATAAACATTATGTACAAATTTATAAATATTAGATATAAATAATAACCAAAAGAGGCACACAAACCATTGTCAACATGACTGTCATTACTTACAACCAATTACAGAAGAGAAAAAAATGTATCCAATTCTGACTACTTGCCGACGTAATTTTTACATTATTTATAATGAGTTTTCTACAGTATGGCAGGAAGGAAATCTCCACTGCCTTCTTAGCCTCCCCTTATCCTATCTGGGTCTTTCTTTTAGGCTGATTTATGTACTCAGGCCCAGTTTAGGGTGGTAATCTTGCTATCCATTTAAATGTTTTCTTTTTTCTGGAATCTGTTAAATAGGTCCTTTCTTAAGAGAAATGATACCACACAGCAGGCAAGAAGTGGTGATAAAAACAATTTGCTATATCTGTCATTTGTTAATAGGAATGTGAGGTAGGAGGATTTAGACTTGCTCACAAATATTCTGTGACTTAAAAACTCCAGAAAACTGTTCACAGAACACAAATGAGAGATTAAGAACTTCTAATGTACTTTAAGATTTAGATTTAAGATTAAGAACTTTAAACAAGTGCTTCAGTCTGTAGCCCATAATAATAAACCCTGGCACAAAATTTGATACTGGATTAAGTATTTTTTGCCTTCAATTTAAATTTGTAGCTCTGATACTTGATTATCCGTTCTGATTTCATGGCACACTGAAGTTTCTTGTGTGTTTGTTTTGTTTTGTTTTTATAGACAGGGTTAGAATGACCCCTGTGTGAAGTGTTTAATGGCAATTTATAATGGCCAATGCCAAACAGTTTTTTCTTTAGTGTATGGTGTGTGCAAACACAAACATACACTAGGGCAGTGCCTGTGGCTCAAGGGAGTAGGGCGCCGGCCCCATATGCCGGAGGTGCCGGGTTCAAGCCCAGCCCTGGCCAAAAACCACACACACAAAAAAAAAATTCGCTAATGTCCTCCACAGAAATCTTTCATCTACATAGATATGCTCAGACACCTCCACCTCCACCTCCGCAGAGATACACCCTACCTTCCCATTGCTATATACACACAATATATGCAAATCGGCACATATGCTAATTATAGTACACCTACACAGGTATTCACATACTTGAAAGAAGAGGAGGAAAGATGATAGCAAAGATATGTAATGTGCACTATTTAGTGCAGATTACATGAGGAGATAGGGTGCTCTTTCCCTGAATGCACTACTAGTGCATTAGGCCATGGGCCAACTCCCTTAGAATTGGCCAGAAAAATATGAATGCAATAAGGTTTATGCAACAGATGAGACAGGTTCCTGTGATAGACTATAGGTGAGTAGGTTATTCCTCCTGAGAACGACTTAAAGTTAACTCATCTGTCACATAGGAAAAAGGATCCATTTTATTAGAGAACTTGCTAACTGCATAACTTAGTACTAAGAGAGAAAGTTTTATAAGGGATATTTCTCCAGATACCTTACCTTGAGTTTCTCAAATCGATCATTCAGGGATGCGACATGATGGTCTCGGTGACGACCCACCAGTTTGCATAAGGCACAGATCAGTTGGTCGTCAGATACACAGTACATGTTCACCTTTTCATTCTCATGGTCCAGGCAGGTGATCCCTCGAAGATGTGTGTCTGGCACTGGTTCCACCAGACGGTGGCTGGTGAAAGGTTTCTTGTTGGGGTGTGTGGCCCGCAAGCAGCGGTCACAGTAAGAGACCTCACAGGTGATGCACGTTTTTACTGCATCCCTTGGCGGGTCCTGCTCACAGAATTGGCAAGCAATTCGCTCACTAGACATGGCGGTGCTGGGCCTGTAAGTCCTCTCCCGGCGGTTCTCACTTGGAGAATTAGGCCCACTGACTGAAGCCTTCTGAAAGCGATCAATAATGTTCTGCAGGGTCACATTCCTCTTGAGACCATCCAGGCCCCGGTGGTTAAGCGAGATAACATACCTGCATGTAGGACACTGGAAAGCAGTAATGGGTTCAATGGATTCACCAGAGCTGCAGCTTGAGACTAAGATGCGATGGGCACAGCTGAAGCAGAGGCTATGAGCACAAGGGAGCAGAAGGGGGTCTTCAAACAACTCTAGGCAGATTGGACAGGTCAATTCAGACTCCAGTGTTTCCATCTTTAGTGAAAATAATCCTGCTGGGGCATTAAGAACCACAGAGGCTGGGCTTTCACCTGTGAAGAATACAATACGAAAGTCATTAAGCATTTTCAAAGGAGAATTGGATATAACATAATTATGCACTAACCAATGGAAGCTTTACATGCTGGGCTCCCCAGGGATGCTTGAGCAATAGGAAAGTAATTTGGGAATTAATCAGGAAGCCTTTCTCCTCCTTCAAACCCTGTTTTTGAAAAATGCCTGAGTTTATTTGCCTGCACTAATAAATAGAACCGAGTGGCTACCTCTGAATCCTGGCTGAGTGATTAACATTACCATTCCAGCTCACAATGTTGCCATGGATCGTTCTCTCACTGGCATCTCTTGTCCTGGGCTATGATGAGGCTGAGGCCCTGCAAAATTCTCAATCTCTACTCCCCAATATTGTTCTCTATTTCACTTCAAGGTAAAATATAGGAGCCATTCCTATTTCACATCCTATGGGAGGATAACAAGGCCATATTTTAAACTAACTCTACTTTCTGAAAAGATTCCATTTGGAGAGTCTGCATGAAAAAGAGAGATCTTTAGAAAAATATAGTTCTTGGTATAGGATGATAAGCTCTTCTTCAGAGTGTAAACTCGAATTACTTCCTATAATCATACATGGAAATTTCTATTCCATCCTAGTTCTAATAAACTGAGCTACTAGAGACAAAAGATGATAGTTTCTTTTTTCTTTTTTTCTTTCTTTCTTTCTTTCTTTTTCTTTTTTTCTTTTTCTTTTTTTTTTTTTCTTGAGATAGAATCTCACTTTGTCACCCTGGGTAGAGTAACATGGCATCACAGCTCACAGCAAACTCAAACTCTTGGGCTAAAGTAATTCTCTTTCCTCAGCCTCCCATGTAGCTGGCTCTCAGGCACCTGCCACAATGTCTGGCTATTTTTTTGTTCTTGTTGTCATTGTTGTTTAGCAGTCTCCGGCCTAGCAGGCTCAGGCAGGGTTCAAACCCACCAACCCCGGTGCTTGTGGCCGGTGCCCTAACCACAGAGCTACGTGCGAAGAGCCCACCCATCTACTTTTTAGAGACAAGGTCTCGCTCTGGTTCAGGTTGATCTTGAACTCATGAGCTCAGGCAATCCACCCACCTCAGCCTCCCAGAGTACTAGGATTACAGGCAGGAGCCACTGTGCCTGGTCTTCTTTTTTCTTTTTGAAAGAGTCTCATTCTGTCACCCTGGGTAAAGTGCCATGGTGCCATAGCTCTCTGCAACCTCAAACTCCTGGGCTTAAGCAATCCTCTTGTCTCTGCCTCCCAAGTAGCTGTGACTACAGCTGCACACCACAACACCCCGCTAGTTTTTCTGTTTTTAATAGAGATAGAGTTTTTCTCTTGCTCAGGCTGGTCTCGAACTCCTGAGCTCAAGCAGTCCACCTGCCTCGGCCTCCCAGAGTGCTAGGATTATAGGCAGGAGCCACTACTCCCAATGCACATGGCCACTTAGGCAAGATGATAGTTTTCACTCTCACATTTCCTTCCTTACCTACAGAAAACATTTCATCTCATCAGACCAAATGAGGAATGATTCCAACTTTTTAACTTATTCAGCAATAGTTGCTGGTCGATGATGAAGTCATATTACCTTGTGGCTTCAGTTTGCTTTTATTATTAAACACCCTCTGTACTAGCACAAGCTTGTTATAAAGGTCACCTCCCATGTGTGTTTCCATACTTCCTAACACATAACAGGATGAAAATCAAAATCTAAATAAAAATTAACAAGGTAAGCAGCCAAAAATTTTCAGATCTGGTAACCTTTATTTTAGTGTGCATAAACTAGTAAAAGAAGGTCAATCTATCTGTTCTCCCACAGACATTTCAGCACTAAACACTTACTGCAATGGGTCCTCCAGTAATTAAAATACATACACACACACACACACACACACACACACACAAAAGGACGGTGTGGGGGCCCTTGCCTGTAATCCTAGCACTCTGGGAGGCTGAGGCTGTAGGATCACTTGAGCTCAGGAGTTCAAGTCCAGCCTGAGAAATAGGGAAACTCCATCTCTACTAAAAACAGAAAAACTAGCAGGGCATTGTGGCAGGCACCAATAGTGCCAGTTACTCAGGATGCTGAGGCAAGAGGATCTCTTGAGCCCAAGAGTTTAAGGTTGCTGTAAGCTATGACACCAGGGCACTCTACCCAGGGAAACAGAGTGAAACTCTGTCTCAAAAATAAATGAATAAGGCTGGGTAAAGTGGCTCACACCTATAATCCTAGCACTCTTGGAGGTCAAGGTAGTGGATTGCTTGAGCTCACAAGTTTAAGAACAGACTAAGCAAAAAAGGCAAGAGCCTCTCTCTACAAAAAGAAAAACTGAGGCAAGAGGATCGCTTGATCCCAAGAGTTGGAGGTTGCTGCGAGCTATGATGCCACAGCACCCTATCCAGGGCAACAGAGTGAAACTCTATCTCAAATACACACACACAACTAAGTTAGTGTTAACTAGGGAAAAAATATAAAACATATGTTATTAACTGAAAATGTTAATCCTATTTATAGGGAAGAGAAAGGCATCTTTTGTTTTTGAGTAGCTTCTTATTCATATTCATCATCTATCATTGGGAACCCTCATCAAAGCTTGAAAATTTGACTCTGCTGTTGATATTTGTTCAGACAGCCATTTATCAGTGATATCTACATATCTCACAGGATACATAAATACTGAATACACTTATACTTTGTGTATTAAGTACAATAGATGTATACCTAAAAGCTTTTTCTAAATCAAACCTTTTAAAGTGCATTGAACTAACTAGCTACTTAATGGAAATCAATAGAAGTTGGGCTATACACAAGACTATGGGGAAAGGGCCAAGGAAGGGGAAGGGAGGGGGGAGGTTTTGGTGGAGGGAGGGAGGGTAATGGGTGGGGCCACATCTACGGTGCATCTTAGAATGGGTACAGGCGATTGCACTAATGTACACAGCTATGATTCAACAATAAAAAAAAAAAATTAAAAAAAATAAAAAGATACAATAAAAAACAATAGAAGTTGGGCTATAAAAGTAAATAATTGTTTTGTAAATTAGTCACTCTCAGTTGGGTTAGTAGGTTCATGTGTTTGTATAGCCACTTTTTTTAACAAGTGAGACGTGGTATTTTTTTATTTTACAATTTATAAGTGCTAGAAAATTGGTGGCCAGTATTCTGTAGCTTACAACATCCATCAGCATTCATCTATAGAGATGAAACAGTAAAATAATTACAATGTACACATATGATTGAATCCAAGAATTGGAAGAGACTTTAGAAATGAAGGATTCCAACTTTCACTGAAGGCAGAAAGATTGCCTTCGATAGATCCATCTGATATATCCCTTAGATGCTCAAATTCAGTGTATCCATAAATGAACTTGTGATGCTTATCCTCACTCCCACAAAGCAAAACAAGACACACAGAGCACATCTGCTTCTCTTCTGATTTTCTGTATCTGGCGATTATCAACATCCAAGCCGAGAAACCTGAGTCTCATTTACACGTTTATCACTTCAACCACTGGTAGCTTCCTGAACATTCTGTTTTATTTCATTTACATATTTATATCTCCAGCTAATTCTTCCCGCTCTTTGAAGGCACTGTTTCATAGTTTTATTCACAGCCATGGTGCCTCACCCAAACTAGGAACTGTATTCAATAACTATTAGTGAAGCACCCCTTAACCAGAAGAAGGGAACTAGCATGTATTGAGCACCTCCTGTTTTCTAGGTACTCAGCTAAGCACTTTATACATTATTTCACTAAATTCTTTCAGAAAGCCTGTAAGGAAGTTACTATTACTATGTCTATCTTTTAGTTAGGAAACTGGGGCTTAGTGTCATTAAGTCAATCAACCAAGAACATACATACCAGATCATGGATCAGTCTAATGCCAAGGCCTGTGCTCTTTCCCCTACACCTTTATTTCAATCATCTCACCTCCTTCACTGAAGTTTATCTTGACTATTTGTGAGAGGACTTCTAAATAGCATGTTTCTGCTTCTATTTTTGTGTCCCTCTGAGTTTCTCTCAATCTGCCTAACTCACTTTGAGTCCCTTCCAGAGTCACATGTCTCTCTTCAGACCCATCTCCACATCACACTGCACTTCTACTACTATTTCTTCTAGACTAGTATGTCTATATTCCTCAATGTCTGTCTTGGAAGCTACCTGGGTTAGTAGGGAGTACTGCTGAAAGGCATGTGTATGTGTTGAAAGCTATATAAAAACAATTAAGAGTACTACAATTCTCCTAAGTCTTAGGAGGGTGCCATATACATTCTTCTGTACAGATGAAAAGCTCTCGAATTTTGCCCAGAGCCCTAAAATTTGTTCCTGAGTGAGCATGACACTTAAACTTCACTGTGAAATTAAACTTGGGAAAGTAGGAAAGTATGCTATGGATGAGGAGAATGCCTTGGTTAAGGTCAAAATAAGTGTTTTGTTTTGTTTTGTTTTGTTTTGTTTTGTTTTTGAGACAGGATTTTGTTCCCTGTTGCCTGAGCTGTAGTACAGTGGCATCATCATGGCTCACTGCAATCTCAAACTCCTAGACTCAAGTGATCCTCTTGCCTCAGCCTCCTGAGTAGCTGGGACTATAGATATACACATTTTTTTTAGTAGAGACAAGCTCTCTCTATGTTGACCAGGCTGGTCTTCAACTCCTGGCCTCAAGCAACCCTCCTGCTTTGGCCTTCCAAAGTGCCATTATTACAGGCATGAGCCACAGCACTCAGCCTGAAATAGAATTTTTTTTTTTTTTTTTTTTTTTAGACAGAGTCTCACTATGTTGCCCTTGGTAGAGTGCTGTGATGTCACAGCTCACAACTTAAAACTCTTAGCTTAAGCAATTCTCTTGCCTCAGCCTCCCAAGTAGCTGGGACGCCCGCAGGCACCCACCACAATGCCTAGCTACTGAAATAGGATTTTTTAACCAGTGACATCTGAACACCCTAGAACTGCAGAATGTTGTGTGTATGCCATATATGCATTTTTATGGGGAGAGGGTTGAGAGCTATGTATAAGACTCCTTGAAAGGAAAAAAAAAAAAAAAAACGCACACATTGGTGCTCTAAAACAACCTACCTTAACTGATTGTTCTTCATAAAGAATAGGAATACTATACGATGGTTACTGTCTGTTACTTATTGCAAGTAACGTCTCTATACTGTTTATATTCTGTTTGACTTTATTATCATATAATAACTGCTTTAGCCAATTTTGGAGAACTGAATAAATTTTTCAACTTCTTCAAACATGTCTTTAATCATCTCTCATTTATGAGGTTTCCCTATTCTAGTTACTCCTAACTTTTTAGCATCCTTTCAACTATCCTCCATTTTCTCTACTTCCCTGATTACCTAAAGTACCTTTATAGTACCCTTTAAATCATTATATCATTTAGTTTTCACAACAACTCTTTAAAAGTTAGGTACAATTATTACAAGGAAAGATACTTTGTCCAAGGTCATACTTGTTCGCAAGTAACAAAGCTAAGAATGAAGCCCAGGTGGTGGCTCACCCTTGTAATCCTAGCACCCTAGAGGCTAAGGTGGGAGGACTGCTTGAGGCTAGAAGCTCAAGACCAGCCTGAGCAAGGGTGAGACCCCTTCTTTACTAAAAACAGAAAAACTAGCTGGGCATTTATAGTCCCAGCTGCTTCGGAGGCTGAGGCAAGAAGATCACTTGAGCCCAAGAGTTTGAGGTTGCTGTGGGCTATAACACCACAGTATCTACCCAGGGCAACAGAGTTACTCTGTCTCAAAAAAAGAAAAAAGATTAAAGTTTTAAATCAAAATTTAAAACTTTAGCCAGGAGAATCAGCACCCTCCTGGACCTCTGTAAGAGCTGCCCCGAGACCCAGGATCAGCACCCTCCCAGACCTCCATAAGAGCTGCGCCTTGCCCGCCGGGCCTCCCCACGCCCTGACCAGGAACTCCAGGAGCTGGGCAACCCTGAATCCTCCCTCATCTACCCTCCCTGCCTTCACACTGACCTGCTCATCTGGCCAGAGTCTCTGGTAGCCACATGCCCTCCAGAGACCTCCCTTCCTCTGTGCGGAGCCCTTCTCCTGCCCAGAGGCTGATGGAGCCTTGGGTCCTCTGTGCCAAAGTCATTGGGTGCCAAGCACTCCCAGAACCGTGTGGACCATCCCCAGCCCTGTTGCTGGATCCAGGGGTATCACACTCCGGAGCTGCTCCCACAACCAAAGCTCCCTGGCTGGGGAAGCCACAGAAGAGCTATACAGGGTCACTCCCTACAAAGATCCAGCAACAATAGAATGATCCCCCGGGGTCTAATATCAGAGAGACACCACCCCAAATCTGAGGATGGCCAGAGGCAAAGGTGAAAAATAATCATGAGACAAAATCAAGGGGAAAACTTTGGCAATATGAATAATCAGAGTAGATCAATGGGGCAGACACACCACAAGATCCCATGCACAAACAAATAGCTGAGATGTCAGAAATTGAAATCAGAATCTGGATAGCAAATAAGAGTGAATTAGAACTCCAAGCTGCAACCCAAAAGATATCTCAGGAATTCAACAAATTCAAAGACCAAATGACCAAAGATTTTGACACATTGAGACAAGAAGTTGCAGCCCTCAAAGATCAGAGAAACACAGTAGAATCCCTCAGTAACAGAATGGAGCAAACAGAAGAAAGGATTTCTGACATTGAAGACAAAGCTTTTGAACACTCCCAAACTCTCAAAGAGGAAGAAAAATGGAGGGCAAAAACAGATCACTCTCTCAGAGAGCTCTGGGATAATTCGAAGAAAACGAATATACATCTTATAGGGATCCAGAAAAGCAATGAAGTGGCTTCACAAGGCACAGAGTCTCTTCTATGAGATTATGAAAGAGAACTTTACAGACATGCCAAGAGATTCTGAAATTCAGATAGCAGACAGTCTCAGAAATCCAGCATGACTCAACCTGAATAAGACATCCCCCAGACACATCATAATCAATTTCACTAAAGTTAATATGAAGGAGAAAATTCTGAAAGCTGCCAGACGAAAGAAAACCATTACCTACAAGGGGAAGAATATTAGAATAACT
>CAUYPK010144310.1:0-70921 GCA_963574355.1 Loris lydekkerianus
ATCTTAAGGGCAATATATTTTGACTTCATGTAAAGATGCTTAATGTGATGTAACTGACATATAGAATGCAACTACCAAATCAATCTCCTTCTCTTTTCTTTCTAGTAAGCCACGAGTCAAAGTATGTTCCATTAGATACTCCTTCTTCACTGGTTGCGGTTTGATGTTCTCCTGCTTTGCTCATCTATACTGACTGAGCTCATATTTCTCTGACAGTTATTTGTCATATTAGTATATGTCTTAAGTTGTAGCAAAATTTAATTTTAAGAACATGGGCACATCACAGCAAATTGATTCGGAACTACTATATGAATTTGGATCCATTGGCGTTTTCCTACTTATGAGAGATCTATAAAATGAAGTGATATTCTGAGAATACTCTCAGAAAAGAAAAAAATCTATACAAAAAGCTCAAGAAATATTTATTTGGCTCAGAAAAGAGACACAAGGGAAAAGAAAGTCTTTAAATTTATTAAATATTTTATAAGAGTTTGGAATCTGATTTCTTTTCTTCACTAATGGCATAGAAAAAAAGAAAAAACTTAAGAAGGAAGAAAGTAGATTTTTTTTTTTAACAGGGAGATGATTAAATACAAATATAAAGAGAATTTTAAAAAATCATACTTCTCTGCTTCTGCATAATAGTAAGCACTTACTGTCTATCTAGACTAATGTATTTTTGTCTTGAAGATTAGAGAATGAATAAAAATAAAAGAAATATTTTTATTATACCCATATTGTGTCAGGAACGACACCAAATAATGTATATGTGTATTTTATTTGTTCTTTATTCTCTCAATGGAGCAGTGTCCATTATTACCCACATTTATAGAGTTGGTATAACTTGTCCAAGGTCAAAATATATGGTGGTGGTCTATCTTATGCTAAGTTTAGATAGTTATTATGATATAGTGACTTTTGAACAGCATTTTAGATAGGTGACTTCTTCAATCTCTTATATGAAATATTTAGCATTCAGTCTTACGCACTTTTTTTGCAATACATATTTATTAAACACTAAAGCCTTTTGTGCAATCCAGTTAAATTTTCCAGTTTGATTTTGGATTTAGAAGCCTGCCACTTTGATTTGTCTGTGTTATATATAATGATGTCCAGAGCAGTGAGTTCTTCTACAAACTATGATATCACAGGCGTGTATGGTACTAAATAAAGGCCCTTGGGTAAGAGTGCAGGGATTTGATGGCTGTGCTGGGCAGAACACTTGAATATAGGATCACCAAAGAAAGGGAAATGAAACCAAGACTCCTGCATAAAATGGAAAACTTGAAAGGATTCTGATTAATGAAAGGGCTTCTAAGCAACTTCATTAATGGGAAGCAACAAGGAATTATTTCTATTATGAATGAATAAAAAGTAAGTTTAAACCCCTTTATGTAGGGAGAATAGCTATAAGACAAAAAATTGATAAAAAATTGCTCCTGGATTAGTGAAATCTCTGGGCAACTAGGAGAAGGATGTGCAAAAATATTCTGCATAAACAGTTGTACAGCTATAGGTCCCTAGGATTCCCTTAGGAAATATAACCTCGCTAAAGACCTCAGAATAAAAATGTACAATGAGATTCAGTAACTACCTAACATAAGCAAAATCTGGAGGATTGGTTCACCATGAAAATTAGGGAATAGATGTATCTTCTAACAACAAAATGTAAGTATCTTTAAATTTAAAAAAAAGATAGAGAATAGAATAAACATCAAAAGAGAACAGAAGACTATGATAAAAACTAGGTGGATTTAAATATATATATATATACACACACACATACGTATACACACACACATACATAAACATACAATATCTAAAAATAAAAATATATAAAACAATTCATTGAAATAAACAGCATGTAGATAGGTTAAAAGATAGATTAAAACTTGAGATAAAAATAAAAATCTAAAGATGGTTGATCTAGTAATCCCACTACTGGTTATCTACCCAAAGGAAAATAAGTTGTTATATTAAAAGACACCAGCATTTGAATATTTATCGCAACACAATTCACAATTGCAAAGATTGTGTGTCAACCTAAGGGTTCATCAGTTGATGAGTGCATAAAAAAATATGACTCCACAGAGCCTGGATTACTACTCAGCCAGAAAAATGAATGAAATAATGAAACAATGCCTTTTGTAGCAACTTGGATGAAACTGGATGTTATACTAGGCAAATGTCCCAAAAATGGAAAAACAAATGACACATATTCTCACTTATAAGTGGGTGCTAAACAATGGATATACCCAGTCATATAGTCATGTAAAAGACATTGAAAACAAAGAAATGAGGAGGATGGGAGGAGGTGAAAGATAAAATACGTCTCTGGCACAATGTACACCACTCTGGTGATGACCACACCGAAAGCTCTGACTTTGGAATTATTTGATTCATCCACATAATAAAGACACTTTATCCCTCTTAATATTTTGAAATAGAAAAAATGAAAAAGGAAATAGTAATTAGATCTGAAGTTATAACTCTGAAACCAGCACAGAGGAGAAAGGAGAACATGATAAGATATGTGAACTAATATGATCTATAGATTAAAAAGGCTCAGGAAAAATTATGACGGAAATTTAGAAGGAGAGAATAAAGTTAATGAGAGAGGAGAATTAGAAGAGTTAGTGACTGAGAGTTTTTAAAATAATCAGATTATGTACAATAATGATCTCAAAGGAAAATTGTTCTAAAAAGGAAATATAGTGAAACTATGGTTGAACAAAAAATTTTAAAAATTCAAATAAACTACAGAAAGAAAGCCATATTTCTGATAATGTAACAATTAGACTGACAGCAGCGATTGCATCCAAAAAGAAAAAAAAAAAAGTGATGCCGGAAGACAGTGTATGATAATACTTTCAAAGTGCTGAGGGAAAATCATTGTCAATCTAGAAATCTTTCTATTTATTTCCAAAACCTAAGGTGAATGTAGATAGTTCAGGAAACATATAAAAAGATCACGTTTAATCATCATAGGGTTTTACAGAGACTATTAAAATATGTACATATGTTAGAAGGAAATTTAATCCAAAGAGAAGGGTTAGGATGCTAAAAATAATGATGAAGAAATGAGATTAATTTGAAGGGGTGGGGTGGGAGAATTTTATATTATGAATAGTTGATTTGCTTTAAAACATTTCTTTATATATGGAAAAATATTAAATCTGGGTAGTAAGTAAATGGGTGTTATCTTAGTTTCTTTACATTTTTATTGCCTAAATATGTTATGACTGAACATTTAAAAGAAAGGACATGTGAGGTATTCAAATGCTGAAGAATTGGTTTTGATGAATTTGAGAACATAACAAAGAGAGGCTTTGCCTATCAGTAATTAGAGTCAGTGGGCTTGTTGTTTAGATTGACTCAAAACATTTTTTTTCACTCTTGTCTGTAATTTGTTGTCTCTTTGGTGCAGAAAGAAAGAAACTGGGCCAGTTTGTATACATGAACTTTAATATACATATAAATTCATAGTGACCATTTTTCCTCTTGTCCATAAAGATAAAACACGAAGTGACATTTAGCTATTCTTTTGCCTTTTTAATACATTGGTACTCACTATTGTAGCATTTGCCAGCTAGTTTTTATTACTGGGTTTATCTCATATAAAAACAAAACAAAAGTAATTTTCTTCCTGAGCTCCTAGTTTATTTTCTCACCTCCATAGCAATGCCATTCTTCATTGAAATGTATGTGTCCCCAACTATATAGGACTCTTTGAGAAAAGGGATTGCATTTATTCATTTAGAGGTCCCCAGTGTTTTACACATAGTAGATACTCAGTAAATTTTTGTGGGAAAGTGTTGGTTGCCTTTTCATCACATAAGTGACAACAGAGTGTGTTCTCATGCGGATGAGCCACATGACACATAGACAGAGAGCAAAATATCACTGTTTTTAGCTCCTTTCTCCTCCCTATAGAAGTAGTTGATATGAACACCTTGGCATCCCTCTGAACTCAGGTTAAATGTTATGTTTATGTTCTTTTACTCATAAATTCCATTAGTGTATATTCTTGACTCTTACTGTTTAATAATTGGCTAATATTCAGTGTTAGCAAGAGGGTTATCAAACATGTCTATCAAATGTTCAAAAACACAAAAATCCTTGTATGATTATTTTTACATGAACTTGTTTATGTCTCTCTATGTCTTTTCTTTGATCTATATTCAGCTGTGAACCTAGACAGCTTTCAAGCTACCAGATATTAATTTCTAGGGCTCAGTTTCTACTCTTACTTTTTTTTTTATCATTTTCTATGAAATATTTAGATGATTATTAAAAGAAAACCATTCATGATCTAGGTAGAAATGTAGTTGTATAATGTTTAATGGCTGATGGAAACATTGCATTTACCTTGAGAATTCAGAGAAAGCTCAAATGGTGTATGTGTGTTGAGGCATGAACCCAAAGCTGCTTAAAAGGATTAATGTTGCATCTCAGACTCAGCTGCACTGGTAGGCTCCTGTCATATGAGAAGTATTAGAAATGAAATTATAAAGGAAAAGGTTTGGCTACTTGTCATATAGAGACAGAAAGTGTCTGAAGAACTTGTTTACTTAAACAACAAAGCTACCAATGTTATTTATCCCAATGAGCAGAACAGTGTTAAAGACCATTAAGATTAACTGTAGGCAGCTGCCACTTTCTTTTGCAGCAAGCACTTCTGTCCACAGAGAACCCAGGAAAGATGGTTGTATAAAGACAGCAATGACTAATTCAATTAGGATTATACTCACCTTTCCAACGGTTTTTGCAACTGAAAAGGTATGGATATTCTTCCATCAATTCTTTAGCCTTTCTTAATTTGTGGCTTTTCCTATTTTGTCATACATACATACAACAAATACATTTGAATATCTACATTTTGCTAAGAATTTGCATAACAAAGCATGGGCCCTGAATCCTCATGGCCTTTTCTGCCTCTGACTGCCTATTTAAAGAACATTCCATATAATTGTGATATTTTAGGTTAAATTTTAGCTGGGAGGCCTGATTTATTTGCTAAAGAATTCTACCTTGGAAAAGTTTTTAAAGCCTCTTAATCAGGTAAGTGAAGAAAGTCATTAAAGGTTCAGCATAAAAGCAAAACCAATAAACAGAATGACCAAACATCACAGATCTCTCCAAACTTCAGTTTTATTAATTTAGCAAATCTTATGAAGAAAGTTGTAAAAATTATTTTATCATCTCTCAGTCCCATCAGAGTAAATTAATGATGGCTTGAAAGTTCAATGTATTTTCTATGTCGCTTCTTTATTGTCTGACATCATCTTAAAATGTTAAAAACAGAATCTTCTAGTCCTTAACTTAGGATTGTTACTCCCATTCTTTTATATACTTATTTCTGTTAGCGGCATACTTAGACAAATTTGTGTACAGAAATAATAAATACCTTTAGCATCATAACAATATTAGGATAAGCTAGAGTCCTGGTGAGTAGCTCTTTGAAAACTAAGCAGGAGTTCTTTGAAAACTAAGCAGGAGTTATCATGCATTTATTTGTTGTATTTCTGAGGCATTTTTTCTTCAAAGCATAGGGTGTAATATGGAAAACTTGGCCCGGCGGTTGTGTAAGAGTGTCAAAAGGAAATTAAAGGAAAGTAGTTCTCGTAGGAGGTGAGAGCACAGAAGAAACCATTAATGGCAAAAGCAAACCCTGGGTGGCAGGTAGGTGAACCAACAGAGGCACAAGGAACTAGCTGCCCCAAGGGTGCCGCTGTTGACTTTTCAGAATACTGAATCTTTTCACCATAGCGGAGGTCCCTGGTGAGCAATAGAAATTTCTACTCAATACTCACAGAAATGACCACAATTCGAATTATAGACAACTAGGCAGGAAGGGACTTAAAAATTATCTGCCTAACTCTTAATTTACAAGTGAGGAAAATTGAAGCCAGAGAGAAAAAAGAAACACGTTAGAAGCAAAGTCAGGGTCAGGAACTAGGTTATTGCTCCTTCAGTAAACACACGAATTAAGTGCATTACACTAAGCACTGCTCTAGGCACATGGGTTACCTTGGTGAATAAACACAGACAGATGTTCTAACTCCAATGTTCTATCCGACACCATCTTGTTCCACTTCCAGTTATCTATCAGGATATCCAATATACTTTATTATACACCTTTTTGTTTGAATGTAGACCCAGCCCTCTTAAGAGATTAAAAATCAAGTTGCCTTGTTGAGAAAAGGAGTTCTTTTCCAAGTGTGTGCAAGTGTGTTAACGTTCTTTGATCCCTAAGTCCTTCTGGTTACTCCTCTCAGATCCACTGGAAAATACTTACTGGAGTGATTCTAGTTTGTGTGTCACTGGAAGGCAGGATTTTCTTGCCAACACGAGCCATTTATTTTTTGTCCTCTAGTTGGACTGGCAAAAGGCTTAACTATTATCTCTCATTGGAGAAAATACTGGTCTCCTAAAATTGACTTTACCTTAAAAATGTCAGTCTCAGACATGACAGTCTAAACTCTAAATAAGACAATGGAAGTACCTGGTGGTAGACTTAAATGTAAAAATTCTTCAAAGGAATGTAGGTTAAGAGCTGCCATAAATCTGCCTTCCCAAAGTTGATATTACAATTGTCCATTTAACACTGGATATCGTTACAAGAAAATCTGGGGGTAAAAAAAAAAAAAAAAGGGTGTAGATTGCGTGATGTTAGTCTAGCACAAGATTTAAACCTCTCTCCATCCCCCAGTCCCCATGTTGAAAACCTGTGCTATAAAAGAGGTCTCAGTTCTTTTAGAGGTAAAAGCAATGTTTTAAAACTAAAGACCTACATTCAGGCAGGCGTGACAAGATACTTCATTCTACTCATTTTGTCTTATGTCCCGGTTGAAATAAAGTATTTATTTTGCAAGGTATAGATAAGGCTGGCTGGTGGGCAGAGATAACGACTTCCCTGGAGTTGGGGGTGGGAGGAGAAGAATGCCTGTGTTTCCAGCTTCTCTAACTGCCTGATAGTCATCGCAGAGAATGTGAGTCGGGTTGGGGATCCGGGCACACCTGTTTGTGCCCAAAGGGCCAGATCCTGGTGGCCCTGCCACTCCCCGCCCGGCAGTTCTCCCCGCGGTGCCTGGCCGCTCCTGCATTGGCTGATTTACCTGCGAGCCTGCATGTGGACCTGCCTTTCCGCGGCCCCTGCCCCGGCACGTACTGTCAAGGCAGGGGGAGCCCAGCCCGGAGCTCACCGCCCGAGCCTGGCGCAGGAGGTGACTGACTGCGGTTCCTTCCTCTGACACGCACGGAGTTGGGTGGCGACCGCGCCGGGGAACTGCAGACAGACACTTAGCCGCCTGGATGTGTGTGAGCTGGCTACGAAGGCAGCGCCTGCCTCAGCCGGCCCTCCTGCCGGCGGGATGTAAATACACCTGCAGACTGGCCAAACGGGACTGCCTCCCCCTCCGCCCACCCTCTCCCTCTGCTCAGCAGCATGAGCGGAACTGAGAAAGCAACAGCCTGCAAGTGACAGCTCCGGCCGATTCCGCTCGTCTCCGAGCCGAGGTGGCAAGTTGCTTGGGCAGCAGCTTCGCTGTGAATTCCTTCCACTGGCATCGCTATGTTTGCCTCTATCTGGTATGCTAAGAAGCTGGGTCGCAGGTTCGTGCACAATGCCAGGAAGGCGAAATCGGAGAAGGTACGGGACGAGTGGGGTTGAAGATTCCCTTTCCATTTGCCACTGCCTGCTCTGGAGTGTTGGGCTTGAGCGCAGACGCAGCCTTCATTAGCTCGGGGCGAGAACTTGCCTCTCCTTGGGAATGGGGTCTATGCCCCTGAGAGAAGGGGTAACTCTTAAAGCCTAGCTCGCTTGGGAGGGGGAGCATTTAGGGGTAAGCAGGATCACTGGCTGTTTGAAATACATGGTGGAGTGTCTCCACAGGCACTTAACATTCCTTTGAATTATAGGAAGAAAGCAATTGAGCTGCTGCGATTTTTGCCTGTCCAGGGAGCTCTCTGGTGAACTTGTTGCTACACTGCATTATTTTTATTACTGTGATCTTTGGTTCTGAAGTGGACATCATAAATACCTGAGTCTTTCTCAGTGTTCTAGTGTGTGTCCTAGGAACACAACATTTGGGACTCAATAACATTGACCGCATTCCACAGGGGTGCTTGATACCTGATACCTTTTCAAATCAACAAAGCCGTCATCCAAAAGTGTTTACAATGAGGAAGGATTATATTAATAATTGGGTACTCATGGCCATTTAGAGAATGGTTTTGTATTTCTTTTATTCATCATGACCAGTTGTTTCCAGAGAATCTCTATGTATACTTAATTCATTAGTTTCATTTCTCTAAGAAATAAAAATGGTCTATAAGTTCTAAGTATGTTACAGGCTTGGAGAGAACAGAAGATGATGGCTTACATCTCTGGTTTGTCCAGTGCTATCTGAGATACTGGCTGGCCAAACTGTCATATTTAGGGAATTGGTATTCTATTTGATAGCTGTTGGGGAAATTTCCAAAGGTAATAATATCTTCTGAGATGCAGATTTTCCACATTCCTCTGAGGATGAGATCTTTGGCTCAGTCTCCTGTTTCCCTACTTATGAGATTGGCCCAGAAATGAGCCATATCTTCTGGTCTGGGGCACAGCCCTTTCTCTCACCTACAAAGATACCTTCACTTTAACTTGCTATTCAGTCCTTCAGAGTGAGAATATTGGTAAAATCAGAAAGAATGAAGTGATGAACCAAGATAAGATTGTAGTGTGAAAAGAAAAAATATTGTTGGGGTTATAACTTTATGACTCTAGCCTTTGAGAATGTTCAGATCACAGGATTGCAGAAAGATGACCAAATTGTTATTTAATGGTACTTTTGGTGAAGGAGAGGGAGGGGGGATTTGGGTAGAATTTGTCCCTTCCCTATTCTATATATCAGAGATAAAATGATGGCATACCTAACTATGATGTACAAGTACCATATATATTGAAGAGTAGGCTTTTTGAGTTATTTTGTTTTGCTTCTCGAGTAAATTTTTAAGGAAAGAGACTTGCAAGTAGGTCTTTTATTGGAGCAAATGTTTTGGAAAAGTACCTTCTTCCTACAAAAATTATAGGTTGTATGGATGAGAGGAGTGTCAGGGACCACAAATGGTTCTGAAAGCCCATGGGAGATAATTCCCATACCAAATTAGTATGCAAAGAAAAGTTGAATCTCCCAATGTCACTTGATTCAAGCTTAGGTCCATGTGTGGAAAATGGAAGCTCTATGAAATATAGTGTATACAGCCTAAAAGGATGTTAATCTAAAAAGTAACAAGGGCTTCTGGTTCTTGAGAGTGGAAGAAACTAGTAAAGGGACTTAGAGTCTCCCATTCATATCTATGATGGCTAATGCTTGGTACAAGCAAGAATAAACCAAACATGAGGTTAAATGTTTTAGATCCTTTGTATTACTTAGACACTAAGATATATGCACATCAGAAAATCAAAATTAGAGAACTGAAGTTTTGTTTTTGAGATATAAAAAACAAAGGAAAAAATATTAACTCTATTGTCCTTGTGCTAGCCAAGAAATCTATGAGGAGTTAATTTTGAATACTAGGTAATGACAACCAACATGAAAACTGCATCTCATTATTTTTGTGGAATTTGTATTCACAGAGTTCCTGGAATAAATTAAAATGCATGTTACCTTAAAAAATGTAGGCACTCCATCAAGGCTTAGTGAATGGAAATAGTTTATTTATTCTGTGTGCCTAATTTTATAACATGCTTTATTTAAAACAACTATTGTAAATTAATATTTCTGGAAGTGTCCAGTAATATACTTTAGCTGAGAAGACAGTTAACAAATATATTACAAGCTGAATCATATAAAGTATTCCTATAGCATCAGAGGCCAGAGGGACAAACAGTGAGGGATGTAAAGTGCTACTAGTGATGTGTTGCCATGGTATCATTAAAAGGAGAAAGAGGTATAATGTAAAATTATCATGGTAGTGTTTCTAAGAAAATGACCCGTATACTTAATTGTGAAAAGAACTATAGATAAAGAGCATTTTTTTTGTATTAGTAGTTTGTTTCCTTCTGATCATACAACCTACACCCATCTTAGCCAATCTATTCTATTTTAACATTCAGGCATGGTCTGATAAATATTTTCTTCAATGTTTGTGTTAATCAAACAGCTCATTGGGGATGTGCAAGCCTAAATGCCATCCTAACACTCCATATGCCTTATTCCTAGTTGCTTGGCCTACTGTTTTACCTCATCTAATGTGAGTAGAATTCAATAGCTTGGTGGAATGTCCATCATAATGATCACACCAATAATAATATTAATAGCTCCTGTTCATGCACTTTCTGCACCAGCTATTTTATGCATAAGATTTAATTTAATCCTCACAGCAACCCCATTAGGTATAAATTTTTATTTTGTAATCCCAGAGAGAAACGTAGTTAGCCCAAGGATTAGTGGTAAGCATCATTTCTGGAATTTGAGCCAAGTCTGACTAAGCTGGTTATTTCAAAACTAACTCCTTGAGTCTCTAGCACTCTCTTCCATTCAAACATCCTTCTCCTGGATCCCTTAACCTGTCTTGTCTGAAAGAGGTTAACCATGCTTTCTTATCTTGTCCCTGTTATTTACTGTAGAACTCAAAAGTCATGAGGTTTATAGAAGCAAAGTTACTGATTGTGTAACTCAACCCCCTTATTTCAGATAAGACTCTATCCTAAGCTATCTTGAATAGCAGTTGTCTGTGCTGTTACAGATTTTACACTTTTTGCCCTCACTGGTTGGATAAATGCAGCAAGTACTGTTTCAGCACCTGTTATTCCTTTTAAATAATTTGTAATTATCATACCATCACAATCTATACATTCATTTGTACTCAATGCTTATTCCCATAGACACTAAAGATGTCTTTCATCAAAAAGGACCTACATGCTTAGCAATTGTAAATGTGTTCCTTTTTTAGATTAATTCAAAGATGATAGGTGATTCACAATGGCTTTTTTCTGAAAAAGAAAATCAAAAGGTTCTTTGTTATTCTTTCATTAAAAAGACAGTTCCATTCACACCAACAAATTCTGTTAACATAATTATTTTTAGACTAGTAATATAAAATAAAGATTGTTTGGTTGGGATAGAATATCTCCATTCAAATAATTATTTTTACTTCTTTTTTTTTTTTTTTTTGATCCTGTGTAATTAATTCAGAAGTTAGAAGTTTACTTTTATGCCTGTTGTCACATTTCAACCTAAATTGTTTAATTTAGTCATTCTTCAAACTGTCTTACTCTAAAAAAGGCCAGCTAAAGAATCTTTAAGATAAATTAAAAATGTCATTTCTGGAGACATAATAATATACAAGAGTATTAAAATGAACCTGCACTCCTCCCCCATCAGATATGTATTGCTTTTTAATTTGTTTTTTGTTTTAATTTTTAAGTTGATTTATTCTTTTAAGTGTGTACTATGAAAAGTGCATGCATGATATGCTTCGGAAAGACTTGTATCAATATTCACCATCTAGTAGGCACAGTGGATGAGCTTGGCAGTTATATACAACCTGCAAGTGATATAACCAAGCCGTATATCTTGACATTAGGCCATATTCACCTTGGAAAATTCTTTAAGAAGCAAGACACCAGTTCTACCTTCCTCTCCATTACACCCAATAAATTAATTCAATATAAATTAAAATGAAGGACAAACTAATAGGGCATTTTCTGGAAGTAGAGAGAATTTTCTACTGGGTGATCTTGGATATAGTGTAAAGAGCTCCAGATTTAAGGTGATGACTGAGAGCAGTGGTTCTCAACCTTTAATACAGTCCAAAGGGGTCACGACCCACAGGTTGAGAACTGCTGACTTAGAGGGAGCAGAGTCATTAGTCTTACTCTTTGCTCTTCAGGCGGAAGCCAGTCACTTGAGTTCTCTGGACATAGTTTTCTCACCTGTCAAATAGAAGTAACATATATGTTTCTTTATATTCTCATTGTCCTCAGGATAACACCCAAACCCCTTAATATGCTCTACATAGCCCATCATGATATGGCCTGTGTTTTCTTCTCTACCATGATACCTTTTCCCTCTTTCATGAGAATTCAGAGTCTAGCATTCTGATCTACTTCTAAATCCCTGAATAGTCCATGCTCTCTCCAGCTTCCAGGGTTTTGCCTAATCTGTTCAACTGAGTAGCTGACCACAGCTTAGCTTAGGTCCTCTAACCTTAGGTGACATCGGCATCTGTAGGAAGCTTTCCCTGGCCCTTATAAGCCCAGAAATAGTCTTCCATCAGCTTTCAAAGCAACTTGTACATGTGTGGTAATCGTCCTCATTTTTTAAAAATCCTAATTAGATTATCTGAAATGAAAGGCTGTCCAATTTTATTTACCATATTTCTAGGGTCTAAAAGAATGCCTGGCATACCCTTGCCTTTTACATCCTATTTCATTGATTCTAAGGTTGTCATCAATTTTAAAATGCACCATTATTTCATGTATGACTTAAAAAAACAAAGATTACCAGTAGAACTATGGCATCATTAATTGCAAGATGCATCATGATTTCATAGATGTTGAAATGTGGAAAAAAATTATTCATTTTTAGAATCAATAAAGCATGGCCTAATGCTGAAAGAATGAATGCATTTGCTTTGAGAATAAAATGAGTTAGTATAAATAAATGCTCAAACTATTACACGTGCCATCAAATCACTTTTATTTCTTTGGAAATAATAATAATCATTTATATAAGCAATTTAATAAATAACTCTAAAGCATATCATCCATTTTTATCCTATGATAGACAGACTCAATCACCATTGTGTTTGATGCTGGATTTAGGAAGGCAAATGTTGGAGGGAAAATGAAAATGAAAATGAAGAAATTCATTTCTTCCATAATGAAGAAATGAATTACAAGCCATAATCTAACTGGAGCCATTTATATTGCAGAAGAGAAAGCTTAAGAAGCCTCCCAGACTTTTTATATGTCTAAACGACCACAATGGTTAATATTTACTCAATCTGTTCTATGAGCTGAGAACTGTGCTAATACAATGGTGCCTTGAGATCATTACTATTAGTTTTTAGAGAGTTGTTAAAGAGATTAGGGATTAGACATCATGTCTGGGATTAGACACCGTGTATGAGCTGAAGCTCTTTTAGTCAAGAAATAAGACTCTGTGTATGTGCACTGTATATTTTACATATATACATATATATGTGTGTACCAATAATATATGCCATATATATATATATATATATATATATATATATAATGATGTATACTTACAATGACTTACATACCAAGTTTATTTTTCTCTAAGAAAAAACTAAATACATTTTAAATGAAAATCTGAATTTTAATTTAGGCATCAGAAGAAGTATCCTGATATTTACCATTAGCCATTCCTTGATGCTCTTTTTCTATCTATTTTTGCCCTACGGTAGATTGAAGAGTAGTCTGACGTGGAGAGAGGGATGAACCGAATGTCCTCTCTGGCCCCCATCTTAGAGCCTCATGAGTCTCTGAAAACTCCTGGGTTGTAAGCAGCAGCATGACTCAGCGCCCCTGTCTGCCTAGCTGCAGTGACAGAGAGGACAGGTGTTTGTCCATGCCGAATGCAGCTCAGCAGCTCCTCCCTGTCACCTGGAAGGTGAATCAAACAGCAGATTGCAAGTAGTACTTGTTCTGCGGTCCTAACCCTGCTGCCCACCCAGGCAGAGCACAAAACGTAGTTGCTTTTAGGTCATAGAGGGGAGACAGAGAAAAAGGACAGATCAGGGGGAAGATAAGAGCAAGAGCAAGACACCAGGTCACAAAACCAATCGTAATTATTGTGGTAATGACGACTGAGCAGTTTACACCGTGCCATGCACTTTACACATATCATCTCATTTAACCCTCAGTACAATCTTCTGAGACAATCCTACCATGAGCTCCATTTTATAGACAAAGAAACTGAGGTATACGATGTTAAAGGATTAGCCCAAGATCAGGAGCAGTGGATCCAGTAGTTAGGGCCAGCTATTACTGAATCTAAAGCCTGCAACCCAAACCCCTCAGACTGTGTCTTCTTCTTTAAACCTTTCTTGAGTTGGTGAACCTTGACTTCTGTGGAAAAGGGACAAGCTGAAAACAAGACCCGTTTTCTCACTGGGGGAACTTCAGAAACCAGATATTGTGTCTAGATAGTGTTACTTCAGTTCAGTTAATAGAACTTTAATTGTAAAATGTTTTTTCTTGATAAACTTTAGAGTGATCTTCCTCTAACTGGTATCATCTAGTGATACATATTACATTGAGAGATGAAGATGAAAGAAATTCTCCCATTTAGCAAGATTAGTTCAACCCTGATGATCATTACAGAGATCAATCTGATAATTAGATAACGTACATGTTTTATTTGTGCATGTACTGCATGTATGTGGTTTTTATAAAAGGCATCCCTCTTTAAATAATCCCTGTAGTATTCACTAATAATTTCATCTGGGGTAATATTATCTCCTCAAATAAATTATTAAATCTTTAATCAAATTATTAAGCCATTATAAATTCTGTTTCATTCAGTTGGGACACTTAGCTCCTAGTAGGCTCCAAATGAAGCCTGGTTGGATGATTCACTTAGATGGAGTATTCTGAGCCGTATGCAGTGTAGAAATTAAGACTAGATTAAGAGTCAGGAGGCCTGGGTGTTAATTGGCCACCACAACCTCTCCTATCTGAACTAAGGCTTTTCATTTTTCTGGGCCTACGGTCTTCATTTGCGAGCAGATTCCTTCTAATTCAGACATTCTTTGATTCTTATTCTGGTTTACTATAAGACTTCAGAGTCCTTAAAAGGAAAGATTTGTATTTGAGTTTACATTCACTGCACCTGGCAGAATACCTCACTCTAGGAACAACTAGGAAAATATGTGTCAAATGAATATGTACAAAAGGCCTGGAACTTCCTTGGCCATTAGTAAGAATATAGTGGATGATATGCCCATTTTCAAAGTGGGAGCAAGAGGATAAACATCCAGGGGCCTCTTCCTTTTTAATTAATTGTCTTTTCTTTCTTTGAAGAAAGAAAGAACATGAAGCATTTTATTACATTGGATTCAAGCACCAATTCTCTTCCTTTTTCACTCTCCAAGCTGCCAACAATGAAGTGAAACAATCAGTGGATAGCGTAATACCAGAGTCCTCGTCAGCCACCAATAACGACATGTCAAACTATAAAATTTTCCAGCGATTGTTCCACATGCCACAAGATTGCAGGCTTATATAAAAAGTTTATTCCTTGAACTCTTTCAAGTTGAAAATTTTAATTATTCAGATTGAATTGTGTTCCCACCCCTAAATTTATAGGAGTATGTGGAAACCCTAGTCTCCACTGTAACTGTAATAGGAGATAGGGCTTGTAGGAGGTAATTTAGGTTAAATGGGGTCACAATGGTGGGGTCTTCATCTGATCAGATAGGTGGTGGCCTTAGAAGAACAGGAAGGGGGAAGTCTCTCTGTTTCACCCTCTCTCTGTCTCCAACACGTGAACACAAAGAAAAGACAGCTGTCTGCAAGCCAGGAAAAGAGAGCTTGCCAGAACAGACCCTACTGAAATCTTAGACTTTTCAGCCTCTAGAACTATGAAATAATAAATACTGCTGTTTAAATAACTAAGACACTGCCTCCCACTCTTATGGTCATATATGATGACATCTAATGAGGAGTGGTTTTCTGGTGCCTGAGATCAGTGTCATCACTAGGTAGAAATATGTAACCAGACGAATGTTCTCTTTTGTCCAAAGTATGTAAGTTCTAATAAAAAACAGCTTCTTCAGGGTCAAGATTACCTAATCTTTTGAAAGAGCCAAATGCTATTAAAAATTGAAATATATGTATTAAGAAAAGGGGGAAGAAGTACCAGGTAAAGGGAATGAATGAACTGCTTTTTGAAAATCACTATGCTTGTCTTTAAATTCCTTGGCCTAACCAACAGAGCAAGAAAAATAAATGCTATTCACCGAGCAAATCTAATAAAAATAAATATGCAAATCATAAAATATTATTCATCCATTCTACACCTACTTGTTACTCTGATACACAAATGGAATTTGTTGATTTTCCATATCATCCACTCCACTGATCCTCAAAATTGATTATATGCAAGTGTCTACTAGGAGTAGGGTTGCTAACTTTTCACAGGGTTTGCAACAATGTATGAAAATGAGCACTGTAGAAACAGAAGGTCAGTGTCCTGGTATTCCTGCCCTTTTTAGCAGATAGAGTATGCCATTGACGTGAGAAAATGTGGTGATTCCCCAGCACAAGAAGGATGAACACTGATGTTCTGTGGGAGAGGAATAAGTGTGTTGGGGCTGGGAGTTGGAGGAAGATGGTGCTTGGGCAGGTGTAGAAAAAATAAAAAAAATAAATAAATCTTTCCTTGTTTTTTCCTTATATGATCATTCTGACCCAGAACTAACTTTTGTTTGTTTGTTTGTTTCCTAAGCTCCTTGTATAAGTTCTTGTCACCTCTAAGGCCCTCTGCCTTCACCCACTGTGTGAATCCTCTTGTTGGCGTACCTATGAGTAGGATGGCAGCGAAAGACTCCAGAGACTTGGTTTCAAGTCTCACTCAGCCCCCTACTAGTTGTGCGACCTTGAGAAAATAACTGTCTCCTTGATTATTAGATGTTTCATGTTTTAAATATGGTGATTACCATCCTTGTTTGGGTTTTTGATTCAATTAAAACTCTGTAAAGTCTCCAGCCTGTTGTTAAACCCTTAATATTTCTTTCTTTTCTTTCTTCCTCCCTCTCTCCCTTCCTTTCTTCCATTCATTTCTATACTCTAGCTAGTTTCAGAATGGAATGCGACTCAATTTTGAGTTACTTCTTCATCAATGATACCTCTTATCCTACCGCTCTTTTAGGACTTAGAATGGACTTGCTATCCTATTCTGGTTTTATAGAATGAAAAGGTGCATAATTATTTCTCTGCTGCTGCTTACAGGAGAAAAAAATGACTGAGGACATATTCTTTCATAGATGAAACTTATTAGTATTCTGACTCTGAGGGAGTTCTGGGGTTTTATTTACTTTTATATAATTTTCTAGATCATCCTTAAGAAAATCATTCAAGCTGCCCTCTGTCTTTCCCACACCTTTCTCCTCTCAAAACAAACCACATAACTTAGAGAGTGATTCTCTATGTCTGGGGAAGGTCAGTTAAGATACGTCATTGCTCATTTCAAAGCATGTGGTATGTGCTGAAACAACTTAAGGTGTTCATCTCCCAGCCAGTAAATATATCACCTCACCTTTGTTGCTTTATTTCATGTCTTGAAGGTGGGAGTGGGGGGAGAATATCATGCAATCTTACACTGAATTTCAGAACTAGAAAGGACTTTCCTTTCACAGATGATAATATTAATAGTAACATAAATGAATTCTTAATGAATCTTTACTATAGGCCAGTCACTATTCTGTGATTTTACATGTGCAAACTCAGCCAATCCTCCCAATAGCCCCATGTGCTAAATATCATTATGTCTATACTTTTACAGATGAGGCACAGGAAGGTGAATTGATGTTTCCAAAGAAGCACAGTAAGCATGTTCTAATGTCAGGATTTGAACCCAGACAATCTGGTCCTGAGCCCACATCCTTAACCACAATACTATATGAAATCCCTTGTCTTTTAAATGAGTCAACTGAGTCCCCAGAGACCGTGTGGTTTTGGAATATTTTGCTCGATGTCTCCAAGTGTTGTTGACCAAGTTTGGGAGTTCAACCCAGATAATCACAATCCCAGTTCAACAGCCTCCTGGCTCCATGCACCACTGACATGGATGCCCCTACTTTTATTTCCATGATCAAAGAAATTCAAGCACTACCTCTCCTTATAGGCTTTGATAAATAGCATCTGCTAGATTCATTGTATCAAAAGTATTATTGGTTTTATTCATATTTTTGAATGATGATATTGATAAATTTTGGTGACATTTTCAGTAAATAACTGATCTAACTTTACCATGACTTGAGCTCTGCTTCCATTAACAAAAGAAAACAAAAGCTATCCAACAGGATGGCATTTGGAAAATGATGACACACCAGTGGTTGCAGTAATTGCTACTTTGGATGCTCCTGCTGTGAATTGAATGGAGCCACCTTGGATCTATTTTTTAGAAATAACCATCTTTATTACCTCTGCTCTAGGAGGCAAAATTTTGAGATCTTTAGAGGCAAATATCTTCACTAATCAGATTCTCTTCTCTGTTTTCATTTCACAAGTAATCCTTTTCCTTGTTATCACCACTTTTAATGTTCTCTGATTTAATTTATGAAGAGTATGAATATTAGAGGATGATTTCACCTCTCTCTTTCTCAGCATATGATATTATGTTAACTCCCCAAGTGTAGCATTTTGAATATCATGTTTAATTCAAATAAGAGTATTATTTTATTAAAGTTGTTTTTTCCTAGAACCTACATACCTTTATAAAAATGCCTGTGTGATAAACAAGAAGTTTTTTTTACTATGAGTCATTTCTTCAATGTTTAAAAAAAAAGTAGAATGAAATAAGAAGAATTAAAATATGCCCTTCAAAAACAAATTTAAATACAATTCAGATTAATTTAAGCTTTTGCTATTCTGGTATGTTACAATCACCTACCTGAACACCTTCAAAGTCATATTTTTTCTGTTTGGGGATTAACCCTAGACTGGTCCCAGGAAAATAAAATTCAAGTAAACAGGTTATCTGTGGGTTTTTATGTCAATTAACAATTCAACAAATACTCATTTGTCCCTTGGCACTGAACAAAGACATACTTGCATGCGACTATTAATACTACTGTGCTGGGATTTATAAGGATGCAGAAATGATCAAGCTATTGTCCCCGGCCTGGGGAATATAGATTAGGAACAAAAGAAACATACACAATAAAAGTAAACTCTTAGCAAACTTTATACTGTTTGCATAGTATTTACAATGTGCCAGTGTTCTTGTATTTTTTGTGCCTTACCCAGATCCTCTGTGTTTGTTTACTGAACGTAAGTCCTCTTCATCTCTGGGATCATGCCTCAATGCAAAGCACCTGGTATATCATTCCTTCATAGACCTCTGCCCCCTACTGCCCAAGATTTCAATAAAATACACCTGGTCTGATTAAGTTCTTAGGCAGCACATGTGGAAATCCAGAGTGTCAAAAAAAAAAGCCTAAAGAAACTTTTCTTAGTTTTTATACTTTTTTGCATATATTGAGGGAAAAGAGAGAAGTATTTAAGAAGATGATTTGAATATCCAGACTGCCACTTACGAGCTGTGGAAATTGAATTATTATTTACACTTGGTGTGCTTCACTTTACTCATGTATAAAATGAAAATAATAGTACCTGTCTCATAGGGTTGTTATGAAGAGTGAGTAAATATTAATGATGTAACAAACATTGTCTAATTGATTGTAAATAAATATAATGTGACCGGTAATTTAAACAAACAGGATTTGGGGGTGAAGTGTAATTCTATGGAATCTCTCAAGTGACTGGCCAACTCTTCCATCCCATTGTCTGACTCTGATTTCAACCTTTACTGGGACTACTTTGAACACCTTCATCATCATGAGCTCCTCAGCATCAACATGCATGGGCAAACAAATCTCTACCCTCATGTATCAACTGTGCGTTTCACTGAGCAGTATTATTGGAAGATAAATCTGATTTAAGAAATTTATCTCACCATAGATGCTAGGATTATTGCCATTTCATTGAGTCATTAACACGAAAAATGTCTACCCAGGGTGTCTGCCTTGATATCTACCCAGGAGAACATCCTCTGAGGATGTATGGCAAGGGTTGCTAATTAGTATAATGACCTCTGACTTCCTAAAGTGCCAGCTCTGCTTTTGAAAAGAATCAATATCCATCATTGTTCTTTACTGCTCAGTGACAGAGGCACTTCCATGTGCTTCTGGGCTTTCATAGACTGTTCATGGAAGTAAGAATGTTAAAATAGCAGATGATGGCTTACTTCTGCATTTGCAATGAACATTATATGTTCTTGAGTGTGTATTGCTTCTTTTTCTGTACCTATTTTTCATACCTATTTACAATTTATACAGTTTTATCACTGCTTGAGCAAATAGCATGTCTTTCTGAAGTGGAATTATTTTCTTTAAAAAACTAGACATTCTTTGGAAAGAGTCCTTAAAGAACTCAAATTAGACTTTCTATTTGATTGTACAATCCCAGGTATTTTCTAGGCCTCAACACAGAAGAAAAAACATCATTTATCATAAGGAAATTTGCACTAGATTGTTTATCACAGCTCAATTTATAATCCCCACGATGTGGAAACAACCTAGGAAGAGCCCATCAACCTAGGAATGGATGAATAAACTGTGGTGTATATACCGTGGAATACTATTCAGCCATAAAAAGATGGAGACTTTACATCTTTTGTATTAACCTGGATGGATTTGAAACATATTCATTCTTCATAGTAAAGTATCACAAGAATGGAAAAGCAAGTATCTAATGTACTAAACACCAATATGAAGCCAGTAGAAGTACTAACACATGCCCACACTAGAGGAAAACTCAATTCAATTTAAGTTGGCATCAGGGAGGAGGAGGGAAGGGAATTGGTGTGCTCTCACCTAATGTACACAATATCAGGGTCTATGGCACACTTTTTTGGTGTAGGACATAACTACAAGGACTTTACCTAACAGATGTAAACATTGTAACCTGATTGT
The DNA here is from genome assembly GCA_963574355.1 of Loris lydekkerianus. Lineage (NCBI taxonomy): Eukaryota > Metazoa > Chordata > Mammalia > Primates > Lorisidae > Loris > Loris lydekkerianus. Next base: position 20,719 of record CAUYPK010144310.1, read on the forward strand.
TGGTACCCTCATATTAATCTGGAGAAAAACAAAACTAGACATTAACTTTGAGTAATTATAAGAAATAATCTCAACAATCCATAAATTTGTTCATTTAATAGGTACCTCACAATATGCTGGGGAGCTGGGGTATGATGATGAACATAGCATTTTAAATACTAAAGAAGTATCACATGAATGACAAAGCCAGTATCCAATGTACTCAATACTAATATGAAACTAATATATAAATAGCTATATGCCCACAGGAGAGAAAAACTCAGTTAAATTCAAGAGTGGAACAGGAAAGAGGAGGGAGGGTGCAGGGAGGTGTAAGTTCTCACCTAATGGGCACAATGTAAGGGTATATATACACAATTAATGGCATTAAGTAATTTGCAATGTTGTGCAAATATTACCACTCTTGTTCCTAGAATTGTCATCCCAAATGAAAACACTGTACCCATCTGAATATTGGTTTTAAAGTGAAAATTTTTAGACCTTCCCCTTCTACTTTGCCATAAAAATGTGGTGATTAACTTACAATAGTTCTATATATTTGCTACAGCTATTGTAAGAAGGTTTCAGAAATACTCACAAATGCTTGAGCTTTCATTATGTGGTAAGATTTTATAACATTGGAAGAAATTATGTTAAGGATTTTGTTGCAGGTAATACAATTTAATTTTAATTGAGTGCCTTTAGCTTTACTAAGATCAGTAATTAAATATTTAGTTGTGTAGTAAATTAGCTATGCCACATGATCCTTGGAAAGTAGGTAATCCATTTACTGCAACATCAATGTTTTACAAGCTATTGTAATGTAACTAGTAAATTAATAATGACAATTTAGATTTCATCTAATTAAATTCTTCTTTAGCATTTATTAACTTGGTAGGCTAAAGTAAAGCAAATTTGATGGTGATAATAACTGTTGAAATGGTTTAGCTGCACCAATTTAAGATAAAGTTGAGAAAATGAAATGTGTATAACTATTTGTAAAGAGAAAAACCTGCTTCCCAACTCTCTTCCTTATAAATTTTCATTGGCAAATTTGAACCAGAATTAAATATTCATTAAGGAGCGAGAGTTAGTAATCAACTTCATACTCTTATTCAGTTAGAACATTTTTAATGAGAATTGATACCATTACCATAACAAACAATCACATAAAACGTAAAGAGTATCTCAATGTGCCCCAAAGTGTGATAGGCTATGAATACAGCATAATTTCACACAAAGAGCCCAGCTCATAACCATAGATTATTATCGCTGAAAGTATTTATACTAACATCAAATAATAATAGTAATATTGATTTTTATAGGTAATATATAGCAAAGCCGTTTTACAGATAAAGAAATTTATGACTAGAATTATTTGGCTTTATATGTTCAGTACTAAGACTTTCTAAAGTTAGCTCAGTTATAACCTAGTCTTTATTTTATTTCACATAATGAAAACTACCTGTAAGAAAAGTGTGAAAACATGCCAAGGAAGGTATGGCATTTGAGTCAGCTTTGCCTTTTACTAGCTGGAAAGGTTAAATGCTCTAAGGCTCAGTGTTTTTTTCATCTATAGAACAAGGATAATAGAGGAAAATCACTAACATAGCCATATTATAGACAATAGGTGCTCGAAAGTCTATTTATTTATTCATTAAAATAAATAGTAATTAAAAATCATAATGTATTTCTAATATAGTCTCAGTTAAATATATAAAAATAAAATAGATGTAGCTTCCCCACATACCCTCCCCAGAGCTCAAGCTAGTGAGGGTGAGAGCTACGTGAGTAACTACCATATAGCGTGACAATTCAAATGTGTGCATCAAAAGTATGCATAATAAATACTATAAACTCTGTGTCTTTTGGAGGCATAAAGGGAGAAGTAGAGTGGAAGGGGTGGAGCCATAGGAGGCCTGGGAGAAGGGATGAATCTTGAGAAAAGTCTAACAGGATAATGACGTTAGCAGGCAGATGGGTGAGGGGGCCATTCTGAGCAGAAGAAACAGTTTCAACAAAACAGAGATTCCTCCAAGAACAGGACCTTTTCATGGAGCAGCAGGAGGTTCATCTTGGCCTGAGTAGAGCACATCCACAGAGAGATGAGCAGAAGTGACTTAGGAGAGGCTGGCCAGGACCAGATGGGAAGAGGTTTGGTTTGTTATCTACGTAGTTTGAATTTTATCTGATGAAGGATGAAATACCAGTGAATAGGGTGGGGGAGAGAAAGAGAGTGCAGTTGATATGATAACATTCAGATTTTAGGAAAACTTGTCTGGGGCAGAGTATGAAGAATATTTTAGAGATGAACAAAAGTAGAGACAAGGAGACCCTTCAGGAAATATTTACGGTATTCTTAAATTTGAGTGTGTATCGAAATCACCTAGAGGTCTTGTTAAATAAAACACAGATTGCTGAACTTCACCCACAGAGTTTTGTTTTAATAGGTCTGGAATGGGGAATGAGAATTTGCATTTTTTAAGAAATATCAGATTAATATGAGGGAATGAAGGATTAGGTTACAATGTTTGCATTTGTAAGGTAAAGTCCCTGTTGTAGTTGTGCCCTGCACTCTGGAGGTGTGCCATATACTATGAGAATTTGCATTCTTAACAAGTCTCCAGGTGATCCTTGTTTTGTGAACCACTGCCATTATACATACATATATGGATATATATGTATATATATGAGGATGTCTTTGGGCTGTTGTAACAAAATGCCATACACTGGGTGGCTTGAACAATAAATATTTATTTCTTACAATTTTGGAGGCTGGTAAGTCCAAGATCAGCAATTTTAGCATCTGGTGCATACCTGCTTCCTAATTCTGCTATTGCCTCATGCAGTGGAAGGGGAAGGTACCCTCTGAGACTTCTTTGATAGCAGTACCAACTCCATTTATGAGGGCTTCACCCTTAGGACCTCAAAGGCTCCATTTCCTAATATTATTTATTGCACTGGGGATTAGATTTCAACATATGAATTTGGGGGAGACACATTCAGTGTATAACAGGAGCTAACTGTAGCTTATACTGAGACTGTGAAATAGAAGTGGTAAATGAAACCACATTCTAAGGCTCCCTTTGATTAGAAGCAACCTTATGATAGCATTTTGCCTGCTGAGATTTTGCTTAGATAGTATTTCTATGCTGTACCGGGGGTCCTCAAACTTTTTAAACAGGGGGCCAGTTCACTGTCCCTCTGACCGTTGGAGGGCAAGACTATAGTTTAAAAAAAAAAAAACAACAACTATGAACAAATTCCTATGCACACTGCACATATCTTATTTTGAAGTAAAAAAATAAAATGGGAACAAATATAATCACGCCACCTCCTGTGGCCTGCGGGCCATAGTTTGAGGATCCCTGCTAGACATTTGATAATGCTACAGGGTATTTGGTGAAAGAAAGTGAACCAGCTATTTCTACTAGAGTCAGAATGGACAAAAGTGACCTGCCAACCTCAGTGAACGTCAATGTAGCAGTGTTAGATCCAGAAAGATCTTAGTCACAGAGCAGGTTATCTTAGGAAGTTGGTTTGTGACATAAGTTGCTGCCCCCAGAAAAGTCCTGCACATTTTCTGTGCTTTCAGCTGTATTAAAGGAATCAAACCTGGCTGTTTTTTATTTATTTATTTTTATCTATCTATCTATCTATCTATCTATCTATCTATCTATCTATCTATCTATCTATCTATCTAGAGACGGAGTCTCACTTTGTCACCCTTGGTAGAGTGCTGTAGCATCACAGCTCAGAGCAACCTCCAGCTCTTAGGCTTAGACGGTTCTCTCACCTCAGCCTCCTGAGTAGCTGGGACTACAGGTGCTCACCACAATGCCAGGCTATTTTTTGTTGCAGTTTGGCTGGGGCCGGGTTTGAACCTGCCACCCTTGGAATATGGGTCTGGCACCCTACTCACTGAGCCACAGATGCCGCCCCTGGCTGCTTTTTAGTTGTTTTATTGTTTCAGGGTTTTTAAAACGTAAGCATCTATTTTATTAATAAGATTTTTATGATTTTTTTTGTTGTTTGGACAAGATTTTCCTTTTATTGTTTGTCTTGTGTGGGTTTGTTTTTAAGTCATACATGATCTTTCTAATACCTTTCCTTGTAACCAAGGTTTCTGTTTCCTATAGTTCCACTGTTGCTTGAGTGAAATGGGCTTCATCTGCTGAGTGTAAGAAAAAGGTTTTAATTGGCATAATTAACTCTGGTGTTACTTTGGATTTAAAAGAGGCAGTTGATTCTTCCAGAATATGAGGGTATTGCCTGACAGAGCTAAGCACGCTGTGTATAATAATGAAGGTGGTTTGGGAAGAATTTTGTGCTCTTAATTAGGAATGAGATGAGGTAGCCTTCTGTCGGCGGGAGGCTCAGGACACCCGTCTGAAACTGCAATGACTATAATGGGATTACCTCACACTCGAGAGGGTACTCTCACTAACGGGGCTGCAGAGTAACCTGCCCAGTGTGGGATGGAGGGCTCACTGAGATGTTTTGGAGAGAGAATTTGATGTGTAATTTAGAGGATTCTTTTCTCCTTTGTGTGTGTGTCCAGTAGTGGAGAAATAAAAGGTCATAATGTTGCGATTCTACGGGAAGGACTTTTGAGGGTTATTTTGTTTATGAAACAGTATGTTCAGGATGCTCTAAACAATGTCCAAAATAAATGCATTGTACTTCTGTAAGCACTTGGTGTGATTGCCTAATATTGCATCTCATAAATATTTATGAAGATAAACTACTATAGTGTGAGTGTAATTTCTCCCAGGTATAGGGATGGATATTGAGCAGATATTATTGAATATAAAAGAGTGATTTGAAAGCATATATAGAACTTTGAATGCATTTTAATTTCAAAATAAGAGCAGGTTTGGGCTAATTAAACACCACGGACCTCACAGGAGCCAGCAAATTGAGTAATATCTCTTTCTCTATCTGCCTCTGTCTTCCTGTCACTGCCTTCTCTTTTTTCTCTCTTCCCCTTTCGTTTCTTTTAAATCCATTCACAAAACTTGGAACACATGTTTGCAAAGCAACGTGTGAAGCACTGAGCATAACAGTACAGATAAGACAGAAAATTTGCCTTCAAGGAGTTTTTTTTTTCCTCTGAGACACTTTGTTGGTCCCCTGTAGAGTGCTGTGACATCATAGCTCACAGCAACCTCAGACTTTTGGGCTCAAGTAATCCTCTAGCCTTAGCCTCCAGAGTAGCTGGGACTACAGGTGCCCGCCTGCCTGGCTAATTTTAGAGACAGGGTCTTATTCTAGCTCAGGCTGGCCTTGAATTCGTGAGCTTAGGCAATCTGCTGGCCTAGGCCTCCCAGAGTGCTGAGATTACAGTTGTGAGCCACTGCATCCAGCGTAAGGAGTTTATTTTTAATGTTACAGGAGGGCAAGGCATTACTCAACCACAAAGCAGTTTGTATTCCCAAGTAAAAACAAGAATTTTGGGGAGGCGCCTGTGGCTCAAAGGGGTAGGCCGCCATCCCCATATGCCAGAGGTGGTGGGTGGTGGGTTCAAACCCAGCCCTGGCCAAAAACTGAAAAAAAAAAAAAAAAAAAAAAAAAAGAAAGAATTTTGGATACACCAAAGAAGAAACACAAAACTTTAGCCTACAAATAGAGAACACTCTAAGGAGAATATTTAAAATGAATGTAAAGAACAAGAAGGATAACGATAGCCAGGAGAGGGAAGGCCAGAATCCAATGTGGGAAAACAAGGACAGAGAAAGAGAAGCGCATTGTAGGGAAGCAGGTATATGAACTCTAGTTGGAGAATAGGATGTAGAAGAGTTAGTTGCATCTGGAGCGGAAGAGCCAGGCCAGATTGGGCTAAGCTTTGCATTCAGGAGGAAGGAGCTAGAAGCTACTTCCATGAACAGAGGGTAGAGATGGCACAATTAATTTGAAAACCACTTGGACAAAAACATACAGTGCTATATGGGTTAGAAACATAGACTCCATCAGATTTTCAAACTCAGGCTTTTATTTATCATCTTAATTTGGGTAAGGTATTTCATATCTCTGTACCCCATTTATTTCATCTATAAAAATACTTCCTTCATGATATGGCTATAAGGAATAAATTAAATGATGTATGTAAAGCACTTGATATAGCATCTAGCTATTATTCTGAACCAGTATTATTGTTCTATCAATTAACAATCACTTCAGCTAAAAGACTTTTAAGACCCTATGTGTTCATAGCATTTCATTTAAGGTCTTTTGAGCCTTACCATATGCTAGAGTATTTAGAAAATGCTCGCAACACAGAGATGAATATGAACCCAACACATAAATAAATTGTGCTACCGTATGGTCGTGCTGCAATGCCAAGTCTTTATACAGTGCTTTTGGAACATGGAACAATCACTGCACTCTAAGATCTTATGGTAAAAGAACACACCTACCTTGTCTTATGATGTTATAAGAAACTTGGACAAAATGTTTTGCTCTTAACTCAGAATATTAATAGGTAACAAGGAGTTTATATTGCAGGGTATGTATGAGAGTTGAGTGGTATCCTAACTGTATAAGTGAGGTGAGGGCCAGGAGAATAGGATTCTATCCTCAGATGACAGAGTGTTTAAAAAAAAAAAAAAAAAGAAAAAAGAAAAAGAAAGAAATTTTGTGAGTTTCATTTAGAAAGGCTTTTCTGGAGAAACTGGGAGTCTAATGCTGTTTAAAAGTATATAAAATAATTATAAAAGCAATTATAAAAGCAATAATTATAAAAGCAATGTAACCAAAATTATTGTACCCTCTTAATATTTTGAAATTTAAAAAATCAAAAATAAGAATTTTTTTTAAAAGCCCAGAAAATTAGATAATAATAGATAAAGTTGGGGGAAAGAAACTTGCCATGTCTTTATGAATTCTGGCACTGTTTTGAAGAAGGCCACGGGAGCCAGTGAGAAATGAAGGATGGAGGAGAGGCTGTGAGACTACATCCTGAAGACCTAAATGCAAGTGGGCAGAGAAGAAGAGCATGGGTGGGGTCAAAGTGCCCGTCTGTGGCACCCCTGTATGTGGCTTTAGAATCAGAAAAAGTAATACAGAGCCTGGATTTTCAACCTGACCCAGAAGGCAAATAAATGATTATCTTAAGGAGGAAGGAAGTGCTGATGATGGACTATGTATGAAGAAAGCTGTGATATTTTGGGGAAGAGATGGACTGTAGTACAAGGGAAAAAGGGAAAGACATGATCAGTTATTGAATACTCACTATGTACCAGGAATGATGTTAAATACCTTCTATGTTGTGTCTCATTTTATCCTCTCATTAATCCTGTAGGACAGATATCAATATTATTATCCACATATTACAGGTGGGAAAACTGAATTTTATTTAAAACAACTCTCATAGATCACATAGTAAGTGTATACTAAGAAATCCATGCAAAGTATTCACTATCAGAAAGTCTAAATTTGGTGGTTCCACCAGAGCACACCATATCCTCCATCCGTTTATTCAGGACCTGGTCACAGAGCCACCACCATGTGCTCACACTGTGTTATTGTGTTCACATGTCGCCCGGCACCTACTGGCTCTTTAATCTTGGAAACCACTTTTCTGTAACTATTTTCTCAAATTATAAGTAGACTTTTGTGTGGCTACTCAGGGCTGGTTGAATCCAAATTTATATTTCAACAATGACAAGATTACAAGCTGTTCCTCTCCATTCCCCAAGAAAACACAAGATTCAATAGTTTACATCATTTAATTAGTTTCTTTCAGTTATTTTTATTTATCACAATACTATAATGATGAGGATGATGTTGATATTAACAGCAGCACCCTTTTATTAAGCACATATCATGTGTCAGGCCCTGTGTTAAGATAATGATTATAATGTCTCATTTAATCCTTAGCAAAAACATGCATGAGTTAGAACTGTTTCTCTATTTCACATATAAGGAAACGCATGCTTCAGCTTAAGTAACTTTACAAAGATCACACAGTCAATAAGTGGCAGACCAGTATCTTCAATCCTGGGATGGCTTACCACAAGCCACATGTTCTTAATTGTTAGATGACACTGCCTTCCTGATTAACAAAATTATGTTCTGTAAGTCAGAATCATCAATAATTCAGGCCACCCTTGCTCCCAGTTTTTCTGAATTGGTGAACTTTCACTGTAATTCATGCTTTTTGGGTTTGGTTACTGCTGTTATGAATGATGTATGAATCTCCTTTATGTATGAATTACATAAAGAAGACAGCCCTGTTCTCTTGCTTGACTATAGAAAAAAAGGCAGAAAAATACTCAGTTTTGCTGCATATTAATAGATATTGCACAGAACACTGAAACTCTAACTTGCTTGGACAGAAAATATGAGATTCAATTTCTTTTTGATTGAAAAAAACTTTTCTTAAGAAGCATTTGATGTTAGTTTCTCTCCAAAGAAGGCAGATTGATGTCAAAACCAGGGCATAAAATGGAGAAGGGGATTATATTAAAACTCGTTGATGTTTTAGGAGCTACACATTTAAAAATTAAGTGAAAGAGCAAGATCTGGAAAGGGGCCAAAGATTAGTTCACAGAAACTCAGAGTAGTAATTAAAATTATTAGAAGTGGAAAAAATAACAAAAATGACAGCTAACATTTATTGGTGGCTTATACTTTTCCCTGAGCTAAGCATTAACATGGGATTAACTCATTTGGTCCTCTAAACACATTTTATGACATGTGTAGCAGTATCACTGATTTATAGGTAAAAAAGTGAATTTTAAAGCAAAGAAATAACTCAGAAAAGGTCACATAACCAGGGGAGCCAGAACGAAGTTCATTTGCATTTGGCCTGTGTTTTACCCACTGATTACCATCTTGATCATCAGAAAAAATGGGTCAACCTGAGGGCTTGTAAGCAGCTCCTGTGTTTTACTGGCCTGGCCACCTCTGTGCCACATAACCACTTTAATATCATGGATCCTAATTCTCTGAACTGTGACAGTAAGTGTTTATTGATAATGAAATAAACTGGCCTTTAAAGTCTGGCAGTTGTTTCCATCCTAGCTGCATAGGCTTTAGCAAAATACTTTTCTAAGGCTTGTATCTGTAAATAGGGGGAAAAATATGAAAATTATATATGATGAATATGAAACTTTCATATAGTGCCTTGTACTTGATTAGTGTTCATTATAATATATAAAATATAATAATATTAATAATATGTTTTTAAGGCAATTTTTGGCTTTTAGAAAGGGTATTTAATTCAAATGGTATCTATAAATTTTACATCATGATTCTTATCACCCTCTGACTCTGCGAAAATTAACAAGTATTTGCAATGACATCCATAGTTCTACCGAAATAGATAGGCTATCTGTTTTTACTAATAATAATCACCTTTCCAAGCTAAGCTCTGGTGTGTGACAATATCACAGTAAAGCTTCTTAAAATAACATCTTCTTTAAATAAAAGCTGTTTGCCTTTAGGGGAATGGTAGTGCACATTGTATAATCCTCTGCTTTACATATTGCAATTCTGCTGCCAGAACTTGCAAGAGGAATTCAGGAGGCATCTGAAAGTGGAGAATGACCTTCACATTTTCATAAAATAAATGATTAATGTGGGACCATTAATTCCACCTATATTCTGTTCCCCAAACAGCTTTATCCATCCTGAAAAAGGCCTTTCACTTTCAAGGATAAATGGTACATATTTTAATACAATTATGAACAATCATGTATGTAATTTATATTTGTTATGCATAATAAAATACATAATTAAACATCATTCCATAATTAATCAAGGCACTAAAACCTGGAAGTGTCAAGAAGCTACTTTGCAGCAGCATCCTGAGTTGGAGAGATTGTTTATAAATAGTCTCATTGGCTGGGCATGGTGGCTCACACATGGAATCCCAGGGAGGCCAAAGCCTAGGGAGCACTTGAGGCCAGGAGTTTCAGACCAGACTGAACTAAACAGTGAGACCACCATCTCTACAAAATATTTAATAATTAACCAGGGATAGTGTCCTGTGCTTGTAGTTCTGGCTTCTTGGTTGGCTTATGTGGGAAGATCACTTTTTGATCTTGAACTCAAGAATTTAAGGTTACAGTGAATTGTGACCATGATTCTATATACTCCAGCCTGGGTAACAAGAGACCTTGTCTCTAAAAAAATGAAAATTTAAAAATTTAAAAAATATATAAATAGTGTCATGTTATTAGGACTGTTTTTATTTCTGTTTAATTTTCTCCCAGTATCATTGGATAGGTCAATCTTGATTATACAGGGTGGCCATAAAGTTTGTGTGCAATTTAAAATAGTATGCAGAACTTTATGGGCACCCTGTATACTGAATTTGGATCTGTGCTTCAAGCGGAGTCATCAAAGGACCAGGCAAAATCTAAGTGGCAAAAGTTTAGCTTAAATGTAATCTGGATCTACTTCAAGATAACCAACTAGAATGGATTTTACTACAGATATTAATAGTTTGTCCAAGTTTCTGCCTCAATTTGTGAATGGAAAATTTATAGTAAAAAAATATAAGGCATAAATCAATTCTTTTATGGCTATGTAGGAACTGTAAAAATATAAATTTCAAATTCTCCTACCTGTGTACAGGTACAGATAGTGTCATCTATGATAGAGACAAGTGGTTTGTCACTGCTCACTATAGTCAGACTACCCTGAATAATTCATTAATAATGATGATTACAAGAAAATCACTAGAGTAAAAATACGCCAGGTACTATGCTAAGCACATTATATATTCTCACTTGTTTAATCTTCACAATAGCCCTGTAAGGTAAACATTGTTATTCTTATACTATAGATGAGGCAACTGAGGTCCTGAGCATTTAAGCCACCTATTGGGGTAGGTAACCTACATCTTTGGGGCTACATGTGGCCTTCTGGATCCTTGAGTGCAACCTTTTGACTGAATTCACAATTTATAAAACAATTATTTTATATGTCTTATAGATTTTTAAAAAGAGGAAAATTATAAGAACACAACAGGAATTACATATACCTTTTTTCTTTTCTGCATATGTAAGAGATGAGTATTTTCTTGAACTGGCTAGGGTGAGCCTTTGAAATTAGAGTTGCTATCAAGATAAAGGGGACTTAGCACATAATAGATGTTCTATATCATTGAAAGAAATTGAAAGTTCCCAGCAGGCTCTCAGCTAGTTTCCTTCTGGAAGAGTCAGAATGTCTGTGTTGGTGATTATAATAAAGAAAAAACCCCTCTGTATCACCGTATCTGTCAGGAAGAAGGATGGATAAGTATGGAGGAAAGGTTCACTGAGCTGCCCTCATCAGGGATAATCATATTCCTTATTTTCAAGTAATGCCCTATTTGATAGCTGATGTCAGCAGGTGATTGAATGTGTTCTGAGAATCTGCAACTGAGCCCTGCAGAGTTTACTAAGTATGATGCTCCTCTAAACACACAGGCAATCTGAGGACAGGCAGGTTAGAGACCTGAATATCTATTTCACATTCCCTTGAATACTTCATGCATCTTGCAGGGGAATCTTTAGTGAGAACATATCATGTTTCTGGATCGCTTTGCTGTCTATCTTTGTACTAATAAAAAATTAGTTTTGGCTCTGTATTTTATTTTTTTGGCATTTTTTTTTTGTTTGTTTGTTTGTTTTTGGCTGGAGCTGGGTTTGAACCCACCACCTCTGGCATATGGGGCCAGGGCCCCACTCCTTTGAGCCACAGGCACTGCCCTTGGCTCTGTATTTTTATCCCTCTGAGTTGCTGGCCATTCTTCAAATACACCATTGACTCTGAAAACCCTTCTGCCTTTGCATCTTCCTTTCCTGGGAACATCTTAACTATTCATTAAGACTCAAGTCAAATATCATCCCAAAGCTAGTACTTCCATTTAGTCTATGCTCTCTGCTGTTCTTTTACGTCTACAGGCTAAGGTAGAGATGTGATGACTTCCCCTCAGGAAAGATACATGTAAGGAGGCACTGGACCATATCTGAATGAATCCTGCATGGAAGAGTACAATCAGGACTGAGACATCTCAGTGTGATACTCTGCACTCCTATTTATTTGATAAGAAGGAATAGATCAGTGAATGAGGCAGTGACCTATAAGGCTAATCAAGTCATTATTTTATCATGATTTAATGTCAGGCATTGTGCTAGTTAGTGAAAATTGGAAGACTTATTGGTAGACTTCAAAATTTCTATACCAGAAGAAGACATTCCTACTAAGGAACACATCATAATAATAACAGGTGTCATTGTTGCCAAGAGGAAGCAAAATGTCTTCCATTGTGTTTGCAGAGGATAACTGGAGGAATCTTAAAGCACCATGAGTTTCGGGAAGTTATCTTGGGGGTTTTCAGTAAATCTCAAATGCTGGACTATGGACTGCAGTCCTTAGAACAGCGACCACTGGAGTAAGCCAAGGTAAAACTCTGTTCCGGAACCTTTTGCTTGCTAACTCTGACACTTAGTGGCTGTGTGACCTTGGTCAAGTCTCTTATTGTCACCAAGCCTCAGTTGCTTGATTTAAATTGAAATATTAATTACTTCCCAAGATTGTTGAACAAAAAAATGACTCAGCCAAAAAATAAGTCTGAAAGTGTCCCCTGATTCTATAGAGAGAAATAAAGTCAGTCTATAGTTTGCTCATTTTATTTTTTAGGATTTATAAACTTAAGTGAAGGAAATATTAAGCTATAATTGTGGTATAATAATATTTGAAAGATGATATTATGTGCCCTGTGATACTATGGGTGCTTTCTTTAAGGCTACTGGACATTATCTTTTGTTCTCTGTGCCCTCATCAAATGAAAACATGTTTGCATTAAACTCTTGAACTCTGGTTTACCGTCCATCCACCTCTTATTTGTTTCTTCCACTAATATAAGAGTGAATTAGGCAAAAAGCATATCACAGATGTCTTTTAAATTGTCTTAAATAGCAAGAGAGCTATTGCCTATTTTCTCATAATTAATTAGACCAGTACACAACTAAGATATATGTGGTCCATTGATCTCAATTTTATTTGTCATAAGTATTGCTGTCTATTGCTAGTAGATTTCTAGCACTAGGAAACACAAATGGGCAGGCCCCTGCCTACCTTGCTATTTTCTGAAAAGATAATATATGTCCACTGCACATTTGTATTCATAAACATCAGCATATAAGGAGATGTTGTGTCAGGAACACTGAAAATGTGATAAATATTAATTTCTAGACTGGTATTTTGTCAAGGATTTTAGGATCAGCATTTTATGTTTTTGTGTTTTGCCCTTGGAGTCTTCTAAATGACAGAAATAACATTCTGCAGTCTTTAGCAGGGTCATGTTTTTATGTTCCGAGGTCTTCCAATATTTTACTTTTATTCATGGTGAGATTCTATTCCTGATTACTAAACAGCTGGTTTTTCTCCTTTACTGCATAGTTCTGGGTTTTATAGGTGTATGGATTAAAGGTATGTGGTTTTTATTTGATTTTATTTTTAGAAATCAGCTTTCACTGTTTTTAAAGCATAAGGACATACAAAAATGGCATTCTGCAAATTAAACTATAGTAGCATTATTTTAAGAACACTGGCATGATGTGATAAGCTCTTTAAAGATTCCTTAAATGTTAAAGTTACATGTTTAAAATGATCAGATAGTAGAGTCATTGATAGGTAATTTCTATTGGAGAAAGTCTCAAATGAAGCTGTCTTAATTGACTGATGACTTTTCCATCACAAAGCACTAGCTTCTGGCACAACCCCCTCTTGTTGGTGTGTGAATATTCGAAAATGGAGATTAAAATGTTAATGGTGAATGGGGATTTGGAGGTATCAGTTCCATGGTATGGGATATGAGTTTTATGTCTTGATCTACCACCCCTAACCAACCTTGTTACTTGGAGTGAGCCACTTAATTTCTCTGAGCCTCGCTTTCTCCATTATGAAATAGAAATAATAATACCCAGTTCAGAGGTTTGTTATGAAGATTATTGGAAAAAATATGTGTTCGTACATAACCATGAGGGTTCAGTAAGTGGTGAGCTTTCCCTGCCTAGAGGGTACTAGTCCTAGCTCGGTCATTTGTACTTGGTACTGTCTGGCTTGTCTGGGTGAACGGGCTCTTCAGTCTCTGTGAGTTCTGTAAAGTCACAACCCTAATCTCCACATCAAGAAAGAAGAGAGTGGTAGCTGCTTATTTTGTCTGTGCTCTTTTTGCCTCTCTGGACTTACTGGTGAGGAGAGGAAGGAATTGTGCCGCATTTACAATATGCAAATGGGCCATTTTCAGAAAATCAGAAAAGAAAATATGATTGCACTGAAACTGAATTCAACATGCTTATGTGGAACAATTCAGAAAGCAATCTGGGGACATGGGGATTGTCCTGATAAGGTGGGAGGAGGAGACTTGGTATGAAATCCTTTACTTCTTCCTCCCCAAGTGATGGTGGAGAAATGATCAGTTTACATGAGCCTTGTCATCTTTATCTTGAAAATGGTGCAAAGATTCCTAACGTTTTATAAGGATTAGATAAAGTAGTTGTAGAAAGTAAAATATGCAATACATGCAACATGTGTATACTTAGGAAATGTTAATTTCCTTTTTTATCATGCTATTTATTTTCCTCTAACTGGCCTTGACGACAGTACTATTCCTGCTTGATGAAAAAGGCTTCAACCAAAGAGCCAAAAAAAGTCTGGGATCCCATTACCGTTATTGATTAGGGTGGAGTTGTGCTTGTAGGGTGGTCCTGTGGAGCAGGGCAGCCTCTTGCACTAAGGGCCCTTCTAACTCCTGCAGTGAATGGGATCCCTCTCCATTGCCAAGTGGCTGGTCTGTTAATCTTGCGCTCTGGTTAATACTCTAGTTTGCAGAGCAGAATAGGGAGGTACCCAAGGCAGAATTATGGTGATACAATTTAATTTAATATTAAATTGCTAGGACATAATGTGCAAAGAAAAGAATAGAGCAGATGAGACTTGAGCAGCACACGGGGCCAGAACTGGGGCCAAGCTACTGAAGGTCTTTGTAAATGGTGAGTCACAGGAGAATTCAAAACTAAAATGTCATGATCAAATTAGCAGCAAGCTCATGCTGTCAGCAGCGTGGAGGGTGAATTGAAGGAAGGTGAGACTGGAGACTCAAGATGAGCCTGGGCCTTCCTGCAGACATCCACTGGGAAATGACAGAGACCCTGAACTAAGGTAGCAGCACAGGGAAAAAGCTGGTTTGTGGAATATTTTAGAAATTGAAATCGAAAGAATTGGTGACTGCCTAGATAGAAATGGCAAAAGAAAAGTGACTTCCAGGGTGACTCTCACAGTTTCAACTTAGCTCACTAGGTTAGGGCTACCTCTGGGATCTCAGATACCCTCGCTTCCATGAAGCTCTTTCTAGTCCAACTTAGTAGGAGGAAGTCACTTCTTCTGCAGCAATTTTATCTCATTCGTATTTATGTTACACTTATTGTGTGCATGTTTTTCTCTCCCACTTGATTTTAAGCTCACCAAGATGAAGACCTGGTTTTAGGCATCCCTAAATCCCAAGTAAGAGCTGATTTACTATCTCAGGTGATAGGTGCCAGTTATTATGACACTAGACAGGCATATTGAGCATACGTCCCATATCTTCATCAGGCCACAGATTACAAGTTTTTTAAAGGCGACGGTCTAAGGAAAGTCTCCTTTAAAACACCATTTCCACCCCCTTGGTTGATTCATTAATAGTTATTTCTGATTTCTTTCTCTGTCATAACTGGCTAGTTTCTTTGAATCCCTAGATCATCTTTTCCAAGTTTGGCAGCTTGAAGAGAAATTTTAAAATAATGTTCTATTTGGGATAATTAAAGTTATTATCTGCTGATTCTTCACACAAATCTGTTATTGAAAGAGCTTAGATTAATCTAGTAGTATCTGTTCAGCTTAAAAAGCTGCTGCCTACAGGTTAGTACCTTCATTTTTTCAAGGTGCTGCAAGTGATCCTGTGGTTTTTGTTTACAATACTTGATGTGAAAAGCACATATCAAGAGTGACAGAGTAGAGTAAAAGGACAGTTCTTGACTATGACATAGGAAGACTGGACTATATAGATGTCATTCTGTCCTGGGCTTTCTGTGCAGCCTTGGAAAAGTCCTATAGTGAGCTTCAATGTCCCCATCTGTAATGTGAGAGTGTTAGACTTCAAATAAAGATATCCTGTATCCAAATGCTGGTACATATGTTTATATGAATTGGATAGACCCAGCGATATCCTCAAGACCCGCTTTCTCCTTTTAAAGAGCACCAAGTCCTATCAGAGCAGGACAAGAAGCAGGGCAAACCTGAATGTGCCCAGAATCTCAAAGTACAATGAAATAACAGCAACACAACCTGACCTAGGTCCAGAGGTTTGTGGGAAGCAGGCCAGGTGAACAGGTGAAGAATGAAATCCAAAGGGTATGACCTTGGAGAACAGGTGGTCACCAAATAGTCAGATGGTGTGGGGGATGGGAGGGATGGTGGCACCAGCAGGCAGTCAGTGAAAAGCAAAGAAATAACCCCAGAGCAATCAATGCTCAGAAGTCAAAAGCATGGAAGTCTGTCAGGGATTAGCAGGGCCCTGGCCACCTGCCTGGGTTCATGGGCAGGGCAAAGATTAAAAAAGGAGAGATGGGAGGGGTTGGGGAATGGGTTCCAGGTTTGGAGAGCCTGACATATTAGGCAGGTCTCCAAAAGAGAGATTCAGGCAGAGAGAAGCAAGACAGAAGGTGAGTTCTTAGAACTGGGGCACCAGGTGGAGGCTGAATTGCAGAAGCCCAGTTATGAGAATCAGGACAAAAGGCCAGAGCCTGACTCACAGAAGGTAGGTTAATACTGAGCCTCAACTTTTAGAATTTGTGCTACTTTAAGGTCTCTTCCAGTCCACAGGTTTTAGGAAGCAGTGACTTCTATCCCTTAGCTGCTCATCTTCAACTACTACGTGACAGCCCCTCTTTTCTACCTCACCATCACCTCTCTCTCTTCATCCTCTCCATCCTTGTCAGTGTCCTTGCATATTTACCAAAGTATAAAGTATAAGTATAAAGTATAAAGGCTAGAGGGATACCAAGCAATAGGGAGATGGATAAACACAGTACAATGTGATAAATGCAGCAGAGAGGTGTCTGTAAAACAGAACTGAGTTCCGTCCAGAGGAATTGAGGAAGGCAGCTAAGGTGAAACATTCTTGACGAGGTCACTGAAGGGCAGGTAGACAGCTAGGGCTAGGGCAGACCAGGCAGAGAAAGCTGTGTTTGTGTAAGGTACGGAGTTAAGCAAGGAACAGCATGTTTAAGAAGTAAGGGGTTAAGTGTGGTGACAGCTAGGGCCTTGGGAAGAGTTACCAGAGATCAATGATTGAAATAATTGGGAGATTTTCACAATGAAGGTGGCATTGCAATTAATAGGAAAGAGGTGATATTCTTGGTAGAAAAGAGTGGGAAATTGGAGTATGAAGAGGGTGATAAAAAGGACACCAAGAAGGGGACTATTACTCAGAGTCCTGGCAAGAGATGGCAGGGATGAAACTAAGACTTTGGCAATGGGGCTGAGCAGAAACAGTCAGATTGAAGGGAACGAAGCAAGGGACTCACAAAGACACAGCAGAGTGAAGTCGTAAGCCATTACTAGGAGTCAAGGGCAAACCCTGAGAAACAGGGAATTGAATCTTTCCTTGTATGTCCCCCTCTGAGTGAGGCTTTTCCTGCCTACTTGTTTAATACCACCCTTGCCACGTTCCTAGGCCCTTTCCTTGCTTTGTTTTTTTCCTTAGTATTTTCTATATGATATCTATCATACCGTATTTTATTTCTCACATTTATTATCTGTCTCTTTCCACTAGAATGTAGCTCTCTGAGGGTGTTTTGTCTTTGAAGATCACCATGTTTTTGTTTTATTCCTTGTACTCAGAATATCTCCTGACATACAGCAGACAGGAAATATGGAATGCGTGAAATCAAAGCACCAGCACTATGGAGAAAAATTTACAGCAAGGCAAGGTGTACCATATGAACATAATTCTATATGCAAGGAATCCTAGAGATCAGACTGTTCCTTTCATTTACAGGAGACAAAAGCGATTTTTCCAAGGTCACACACAGAGTATGTCAGGCAGAGATAATAGGCAGTGAAGGGTTTGCGAATGTATGGGGCTGGGTCTCCCAGGGACTGATTGGCATGAAGGAAAGAAAATAAGAATGAAGATTCAATGCCTGGCTGTGGAAAGTGGACTGACTATAGCTATAAGTCAGCCCTCGTATTATTAAACTGAAACTTGCCAACGTAAAACAGATTAATAACTCAGTTTTCTTTCATAACTGAAATATACTAAAACAATTGCTTCTTTCTTCCTCCAAAGACTATCCTCATGCATTTTATCCCATGGCCTGTCACCATTTGTGAGTTACTCTCTCTCACTACTTGGTTATTATATGAATAAAAATAATATTCATTTCTTTTGAATTTGGACATCCTATATTAACACTATCCCTTTTCCATACTAGTCTTTTGTTTCCTTCTGTGTCTCTCAATAAATATCAGTAAACACCAACCCATAAAAAGTGAATGACAATATTTGGTTGTTTTTCATGTCTGGAAATGATGAAATATCTTTTAAAATATATGAAGATCTGGGTATTATATGAAAAGTTAGATGCTTCCTTATATGTTACCAGTCTGTTTGTGCAGACTTCCTTAATACCTACTTGTACATATTTTCTTACTAACTATAAAGGGATGGATTGTTGTGGGTATCACAGTAAGTTAGGGAGTTTATAGCATAGTGAGAAAGATAAGAAAGAAGATAAACTCCAAACTTTTAATCATTCAATGAGTATCTATCTAATTTGTATTCTCCTCACATTTGAATCACTGGACACATCTTTACCCAGTAGGTATAATTTATCTGGGCACTGTGTTAGGCAATGTGAATCTCACAGGAAATAAGATACACACAGACCCTGCCCTGATAAGAGACCCCATGCTAGTTGAGGAAGCAAACCTTAAATGACTGGTATATGCTATAAAGAAAAAGTGTATGGGGCAATGAGGGGGTGCTAACTCTTTCTAGGGAGTAAGAGAAGCGTGTCAAAGGAGGCAATATTTGAATTGAGTTCTGGAGGCTGAAGAGAACTGAACCAGGTAAGGAAAGGAGGAGATGATTCAAGGTGAGGATGATTCCAAGCAAAGGAAACAGTATGTGTGACGACCTTAGGACAAAAGTGCATGTCTCATTCAGAAGTGAAAAGGGCCAGCATGGAGGAGCAGAGCAGCAAGGAGACAGTGAAACTGAGCAGTGTACAAAGACCATATCATGCAGGGTCTGACAGACCATGTCAAGGATTTTGCTGGTCTTCCCCAGAGGAATGGGAAGTCAATGAAGGTTATACACATAAGTGAAGGAAACTAATGCTGTGGCTCAAAATTTGGAGACTGCATTGGAGTGTAGAAAAAGTAGATGGAGTAAAAAAAAAAAAGGAAGAACAAGACTGATGTAGAAATATTATATAAAAGTTCAGAAGAGGAAGATTACTTCCTGTTGAGAATGTTGAAGAAGTATTAATAGAATAGGCAGCTCTGGGTCTGTCTTTGAAAAAGGCGTAGAATTTGTGCATCCAGAAATAAGAACTGTGAATTATCAAAATTATTTTCAACAGAAAGACAACATGTAGGAGGTCCAGGAGATATGAAAGTATAGGTGATGTCCAGGGAACCACAGGGTAATAACTTTGTCTGAAGCATACCAGTCACCTAAATTACATTAACGGAAAACTGGAAAGTACAAGGAAAGGTGGATGGCTTTAGGTATTGCACTATTTTAACTTTATTTATTAAGCAAACAAGAATCATTGAAGGATTTTGAGCCCACATGCTTACAGCTGTTTTTAGGGAGTTTAATCAGGTCGTAAAATACAACACAGATTAGAAAGAATAGAGGTTGAAGAGAGCAAGAGGACATTGGGAGTCCAGCACAAAAGATTCGGCTGGAACTAATCAAGACTAGAATCAGGGTGGCAGCAGTGGAAATGGAAAGAGTACAGAAAATATTATGGAAGTAAAATGAGCAATAACAGGCAATTGATTGGCAGTCAGGTAACATGGGAGAAGTTTAAAGACTTCATAGCATTGTCAATATTTCATTTGATTTGGTCTATGGTACAAATCTTTGAGGCGGGCTATAAATTGATGCCCTGGAATACAAACTGATAACCACATAACATCTTGCCTACATGCCATGAATATCTGTGTCACTACTGGAGCAGTTTTTTGGTGACTCCAAGATAAACTGGGTTTTAAATGTTAACCTACTAACAATTATCTCCGTGTCCTATTAGCAATCAACTGAACCATCTGTTCCTACAGATAGAGGATACCTTCCAGAAAATAAACTTGAGAATAGTGAAATAAGATATATTACAAAAATCCCAGACTGAGCACATTACTTTACAGCACTGTTACTGTGTTACTCAAACAAAAGCAACACACACACACTATAATTGATTCAGGGGAGGAAGAATTCCTGAACATATAAAGTTTATGTGATACTATATAAGGTCAATAATGATTTTTATGAGTTAATTTTGTATTGCCAGCCTTTTATATTTATTTGTTTATTTACTTATTTATTTATTTATTTTGCATAAAAGACATCATGAATTGATTTGGATAGGAAGGCAGTGACAGTAATGGAAAAAGCCTTGGATTTGGAATAAAAACAACAAAATTTATTTATTAGTTATGTAATCTATGTTGACACTTCATATCTCTGAGCCTTAAATTTTCCATGTCTGAACTGAAGATACCAATTCCTGCCTTACCTAAGTCACAGAGTTGATGTGTGTGAGAGTAAGGCCCAAATAATATCATCAAACCTAAAAAGATACATGAATACGAAAACCCAAACTGTCATTGAACTAGATTTGAACATGTAAATATAGATCACTGGGCAAGAGTGAGTGCTGTCATCCTGTTAGATAATAAAAGTTGATGGACGAAGAAAAAAATTTGGTCGGTCACAAATTTGTGAATTTTTCACCAGAATTTCTAAATAACTGGTTATGGTACGTGTTATGTCAAAAAAAAGGGTGTTCCTAGCTGGGCACCACGACTGGTCGCTGGGCATTGTGGCGGGCACCTGTAGTCCCAGCTACTCAGGAGGCTGAGGCAAGAGAATCGCCTAAGCCCAGGAGTTGGAAGTTGCTGTGAGCTGTGACGCCAAGGCATTCTACTGAGAGCAATAAAGTGAGACTCTGTCTCTAAGAAAAAAAGAAAGAAAGAAAGAAAAAGAAAACAAAAGAAGCAAACAAAAACAAAACAAAACAAAAAAGGGGGGGGTGTTCCACCTGCATAGTATACATCAGTGGTTTTTAAAGTGTGATCCCTAGGCCAGTAGCATCAGTAATATCTGAGAACTTATAAAAATCCAAATGATCAGTCTTTACCAATGTTTTTCAACCTTTTTTATCTTCATGGCACACTTGAACCTATAGTTAAACTTTCATGATCCACTTAAATTATGTTGATTAAAAAAAGAGTAAAAAAAAATACTAACTGTGCTTTGAACTTGTTTTGAATATAATTAATGATCTTTAAAAATTTTCATGGCACACCTAAGATCCTCGCATGGTATACAAGTATGCCGTGGCACACTGGCTGAAAATCACTAGACCTCTACTGAATCAGAAACTCTGAGGGTAGTACCAGGTGTTTTGTGATGTGAAACTCCATCTAGGTAATTCTGGTACATATTAAAAATTTGAGACTCACCAATATAAAAGAAAGAACCTGGCTCTGTAGTCAAATCTGGAGAATAATCCTAACTCTGACCCATAATCACGCAGTGACCTAGAACTTGTTCTATAACAATAACTGCCCCCAGAGTGGGGGAAGATTGAGGAGAATAATATAGATCAATTTTAAAATACTAGTTTTTTGGTTAGCCTAGCATGATGCCTGTTAACTCTTCTGCCTACATAATTTTTTTCTTTCTTACTTTCCCTTCTTCCCTAAATTTTGAAAATTTTTTTCAATGGAAATAATTTTCAAAGAATTTACTTTTTGATTAAGTCATGGGGCCATGGAGATGAATGATTTATCTGAAAACGCCAATATATTAGGGAAAAAATCAAGGCTATATTTTATTTTTGACATTAAAAGCATAATTTTCAAAATGCACAGGCTATTCATTAGAAAAGCACAATTCATTATTGAAATTCATATTAGTATCTATACTTTATGAAAAGTTCATCTGTTTCAAACATGCCAAACATACAAATGGCAGATAGATGCTATTAAGATGACTTAGTTCTCTTCAAAAGTTTATCTGTAGCTAGAGTGTAGTAAAGTTATTTGGGGTCCTTACCCAAAGTAACCTTGCTGCTAAACCCAAAGATGAAGGCAAAGTATCCAAGGCTGGGTCCAGTGCTCTTCTTTTTTTTCTGCTAGGAATGAGCTCTATAGATATTTACATTGGGTACTCAAATATTAATTTAAGCACACTGAAGAAATCATCAACGAAGCTGCCTTAACAATGGGGCCAAAGGAAATTCATTTATTCAGCAGTTATTTATAGAGTTCCTACTACGTATTAGGCCCTCTGCTAAGTACTAGGTGAACAGAAGCAAGCAAAACAGAATTAGTCCTTGTCCTCATTGAAGAAACAGGCCAGAGGGGAAGAAGAACATTAAACAAATGATCTAAAAAAATAATTATGTAATGATAAGTTATGATAGTTCCATGAAGGAAAAGGACAGGGTGTTTTGAAGGTATGTGGTAGGAAGCTGTGAGCCTCTGCCCTGGGACAACTTATGGTTTTGTTTAGGGAGCATGCTTCCTCTCTGCAGAAGCTGGTGTGTGGAGCTCTTTGCAGTTCTTTACCTGCTAAATAACTTCCTTGCTGTGTGACTTTAGGAAAGTTATTTCCTCTCTCCAGGGTACGGTTTTCTCAACCATAAAATGAAAGAGAAATATATTAACTTGTAGGGCTATTATGAGGATTTAATGAAGGAATTAACCATGGTCTTGGTACATGTTAAGTGCTCAATGACTGTTAACCTTATTAACTGAAAGGAGGAGGAGGAAGGAAATAAGGAGGTGACAATGGGGATGATGTGGTAATGTTATTGTAGTAGATGCAACAGGGACAAAGTTAGCAATTCAAAGTTTTGTATGCTTGAAACTCAGACTAATATTTCTTATTTAGAAAAAGATACATACATAGAACTATAATCAAAATATTAGACAAACTTTAGACAATGTCTAAAATCTGCTCTCTAATCTTTTTTTTTTTTTTTTGACCATATGCAAACAGAATTCAAGCATTTTTTTTCTTTTGAGACAGAGTCTCGCTTTGTCCCCGCTGGTAGAGTACCATGGCATCTTGGCTCACAGAAACCTCAAATCTTGGGCTCAAGTGATTCTCTTGCCTTGGCCTCCCTGCCACAATGCCCAACTACTTTTAGAGACAAGTTCTTGCTCTGCCTCAGGCTGGTTTTGAACCTGTGAGGTCAGGTAATCCACCTGCTTTGGCCTCTCAGAGTGCTAGGATTACAGGTGTGAGCCACTGTGCCTGGCCCTAGAAGTCAAGTACTTTAATAAGAGCCTGCATGCGGTGGCTCGCACCTATAATCCTAGCACTCTGGACGGCCCAGGCATGTGGATCACTTGAGGTTAGGTGTTTAAGACCAGCCTGAATAAGAGTGAGACTCTGGCTTTACTAATAGTACAAAAACTAGCCTGGCATCTTGGAGGGCACCTGTAGTCCCAGCTACTTGGGAGGCCGAGGCAAGAGGATCACTTGAGCCCAAGAGTTTGAGGTTGCTGTGAGCTACAATGATGCCTCAGCATTCTACCCAGGGTGAGAGAGTGAGATTCTGTCAAGAAGAAAAAGAAGAAGAGGGGGAGGAAGAAGAAGAGGAAGGAGGAGGAGGAGGAGGAGGAGGAGGAGGAGGAGGAGGAGGAGGAGGAGGAGAAGAAATTTTAATAGATTATTTGAGACGAAGAAGTTTAGTTTCAAATTCTTGTTCTGGATTTTTGGTAATAAAGCAATAGTGATAGTCAAGCTTCTAGAGAAATATCAATCAGGAATTTGGTGAGGGGTCTTTCCCGTTCGGGTGGACATCAAAGCCTGAGACATTTCAGAGAGACAAACCAACACTGGATGCCTGAAACAAGTAGGGTAACAGCAAAGTAAGGGGAAGACGAGGCTCCAGTGAGCTGGCTTTGCTTCTAGTCCTGAAGTCCTAGCTTTATCTCTCCCATGAATTATGTGCTCTAGTTAATTTTAAGAAGCCTCAGTTTCTCCTTTTATAAAGTAGAAATGACACTTGATATATTTAGCCAATAAATTTCAGGTTTCCTTTATGAAATACAACTACTTCAGGTAGACTTACCATCTCAGTAAGGGATGATGGATATTAAATGAAATTATATATCCTTCTGAAATTATAAAGTTCTAGGCACATCTAAAATTATCGATCATCAATATTTGGGACTTACATTTTTATATTTAAATCTCCTGCCTTCTTGAGTGTAGGAAGAATGCCATATTTGTATTAGTGTCCCCAGTTAGGTGAACATGGCAGGAATTTTGAGCATACATTGACTGAGCTGTAGAGGATGTGCCATATTTTTTAAAAAGTCAGATTGACTTAGACAAGGAACACAGTATTTCTTGCAGTTGTTGCAATGATAAACAAGGGTAGGCAGCATTAGGAAATATGCATATAGCCGAAGACTAGTGAGGCAGATCTGTTAAGCAAAGGTCTCAAGTTTCCCAAGGAGTTTAAGCACAGGCAAGCTCCTTGGACTTTTGCAGAACCATACAATAATGAATAGTCACTCTCCACTGACTTTTACTCATTTAATAAACTTTTTTGGTGTGTCAAAATGTTATCAAGGCTCCTGTCATCTAGAAGCCCACCATGTATTAGAGGAAGAGAGAAGAAAACAGGTGGCACAATTTGAGACACTACGGTGAAAGTATCTAAGAGGGCTTTGAGACTAAAAAGGAGTTTCCTGAAGAGGCCAGAGAAGGCTTCTTACAGGAAGTAGTAGGTGGGGGTAAGACTTGCATATGGAAGAAGGGGCACAGGCAGGCCAGTGGAAAGGATGAGGACAGGCATTCCAGGCATCTGTAGCCTATTTTCCTGGACCTGTCTAAGGAAGGGTGTGGTTCATGTTTGGGCTAAGGGATATGTATAACTCATGAGAGATACATTTAAGATCCCAATTAATTAATTTGCTAGTGATTCTCTCATTTTATACATAGCAACCCTAATTTATTCTTTATCTATAATAGATGTGCATGAAAAGTTGAATATGTGATGCTGTAACTGAAAGTTCATAGAGTTCTGAAAATGAATTCACTGTAGGAGTCTAAATAGAAAATAAAAATCAGCTCTTTAAACTACTTCTTTACCGAGAGTGTTTTGAGTCAGCAGTAGTTCTGGGTATAGAACACATACTGAACTTCATAAATTCAGCTGGCCCAGAATATTGCAGCTGAAATTACAACACAGATCATATAGACTCTTATTTTGCACAATAAATATTGTGTAAACACATTAACCCATGCTGTCCTTCACTGGAATGCAAATAATGTGGGTGGTTATTTTGTTGGATTTACCAGTCAACCAAAAATGTGGGAATTTCAATTACATTACCGGACTGTTTAATACATCATTGAAACGAAGATATGAAAAGAAGATTTAATAAAGAAGGAAATATATATTTCAAATTCCATGTTAAGGCTGGAGAGTCTTTGAAAAATCCCCATTCTTATAGGGTACTAGCTTGAGGTGGTGCAAGTGGGTGAAGAATGGCAGTCCTTTTTTGCTCACTAGTTGTTATTAATCCTGATTATTTCCCAAACCCTAGATGTCAGATGAATTTTGGTTGATTTCTTTATAGTACCACCATGTGTCTGTTTTCTCTTGTTCCTTGACCTTCCTCCCCTCTGGTTTTCTCCTCGTTCTGCCAGTACCTCTCTCTGATTCTGTCCACATACTATTTTATTTATTTATTTATTTATTTATTTATTTATTTATTTATTTATTTATTTATTTTTCACACACTGTTTTTTTGAAGAGCTTTAAAGCGTAACATTTGGTTAGCACTCCCTCTACAGGTGATCTGATGAATGCACTGCAATTACCCTATCACAATTGTATTTTTTTTCAATTGTGATATTATTAATAGTATGTTGTGATATTAGTATGTTGCCAAAGCTCTGCATATATCTGGTTAAAAGAACTGTAACAAAAGTACAAAGAAACCTTTCAGGTCTGATCTGCTTTAAGTAACAGTATTACTTCGATTCCCACAGTCTATTTTCCCTAAATAGAATTCATTGTTATAAAAATAAAGTATTGTGAAGAAAGAGTTCACGTATAATTGATTTTTGCATCAAAAAAAATTATAGTTCATTTGTGCCTGATGAAACAGAATCATTAATTTCTGTAGGCTAACAAAATCACTTTCTCCTAAACTGGACTAGTAGTTACTACAACTTGTAAAATCCAGTAATAAGCCTGAGTCCTTGAAAGTAGAGAAGAAATTGTAAATGTCAGCATGACATTATTGAATATAATTTCTCATGGTTAAAAGGTAGTATTGTGGCAGTGGAGGGTCACTCGAGTAACAAATAACAAACATCAGTGACAATGCCATAAAAAAAAACTATAGCTGTCAGTGTTCATTGAATTGATGATAAGGATATGGACCACATACTCATACAGAAACCGCTGCTTCTTTCATTTTGTCACTGTCACTTTTATTACTTCAAAGATTGCCAAAAAGTAGAGTAAGGGCATGGAGAATGTATATTGCCAAAAAGTAGAGTAAGGGCATGGAGAATGTATATATTCAATTGGTTTCATGAGGAAGACTGGACGCAGCCCACATATTATATATCTCTGCTCAAATTCCTTTGGCAGAGAACAATTAATGGTGCCTACCTAACTCCCAGAAAGGCTGGGAAAAGTTATTATTTTGTGGATCCAGTCTTTATTTTGTGGAACAATTTGGAGAGTGCATAGCATTGTCTCAGACAGAAATTTATGATTTAAAATGAAATGATGGTTTTACATGTATCAGTCAATATAATTCCCTTTCCCTTCCCTTATCTCTTTAAAAAAAAAAGACACTCTCTCCAAAGAAGTTTAATAGAGAAGACAGTGTATATAATAATTGAGCAAGGACTTGGGTATCATATTCTCAATTCAAATTCCCCTTTAATTTTGCTAACATTTTGCCCTCTTTGGTGTCTTTTATTTTTAAATTTCTTTACTCATTAGTTGGGAATCAACATACTTAACAAGAAGAATATTGTGATGTAAGAATGAGATAACTTACTCAGCATAGGAAGCACTTAATAAATGGTAACTATTTATATAAATAAATACGGTGTAAAGAATATCAATTCAGGTTATATTTATAATTAAACCTCTTCCAGTTTCTTACATGTAGGATCTTTTACTACTGTTTGGAGGAGTATAAATGTCTAAACACAACAAATAAATGAGGTAAAGGCTATAATAACCAGTTTGACGTAAACATTCCAAATTGTATATAAAATCAACACATTGTACCTCATAAATGCAGTAATGTACACAGTTATGATCTAATAAAATAAAATCCTTCTCAAAAATAAATATAGGGTGGCATCTGTGGCTCAGTGAGTAGGCTGCTGGCCCCATGTGCCGAGGGTGGGGGGTTCAAACCTAGCCACAAAAACTGCAAAAATAAATAAATAAATAAATTATATAAATAAATAAACTACTCTTTGGTTCCCAAAGCTTGGTTCCATAGAGCTATTCCCAAAAAAGGTATTCTGCAGTCACAAAATACAGGAGTTGCATGAGAAGAGAAACAATTCTGGTTGTGGTACTCAATAGAATTTTATAGATCTTTCATTTTGTGGAGGTTGGTAGCTGCCCAGTCCACTGGAATGCGATGCCTGTTTTGCCAATGACATTAATGATGACTCACAAGACAACTTGTTTTGCCAACTCTTTCATCTCCTCTGTACTAGAGAAGAGGCCCAGTTGTACCTCTTAGGGAGAAAGGCATACTGAGGTGTTTTTTTTTTTCTTCTCTAATTTCTGGGAGAATATATGTGTATATTCTCCTCAGAATATACACATAAATCACAGACATTTGCAAAACATGTAAAATATTTGTTCTCAGTCTTAAATGAATTTATCACAATTAGGTAGAAGAGTTCTCAGTCAGTGCCCATTCAGAAAAGCAATTGCGCTATCTGGTACAGAATGTTTCTTTCCTTGTGGTTTTAAAAAAAAACTTCATAGTACATTTCCACTAATTTATTTGTTTTAAAGCATCTTTGTTGAAAATTTTCTCTGAAGAGATGTGATTAAGGAATTTTGTAGTATTTCTAATGTTTGGAATGAAAACCAACTACAAATCTATTTAACCCATGTAAACCTAGGATAATGCTTTGAATTTGTAGATTATTTTCAGTCATTCCTGGGAACTCTTCACTTAGCAAAATTTAATTTATGTGAAAAGTGGGGCTGCAAGAAAATGTGTGTTTTTTTTTTAATTCTAGGTTTTAAGTGAGAAAATTAAAGCAATAAGTAAATTAGAGAAGTGCTAACATCACATGGTTGACTGTCAAGAGCCAAAAAGAAATCCAGAACTTATACTTTCCAGGCCGATATACTCATATTAGAGTACTTTTTTTTAAATTAATCTTCTTCTTTTTTGATATCCAAAGTGGTTATACAGACATAATAGAAATACATGTGAAAGATTGTGTAGTCCAGCTCACCACCCTTGAACACCAAAATAATTAAACCATTCAAAACAAAGA
Organism: Loris lydekkerianus; assembly: GCA_963574355.1. Taxonomy (NCBI): domain Eukaryota; kingdom Metazoa; phylum Chordata; class Mammalia; order Primates; family Lorisidae; genus Loris; species Loris lydekkerianus. The sequence continues at coordinate 49,499 of CAUYPK010144310.1, forward strand.
CTTCTGTTTCTGACAATATGTTGGACTAGATTATTAGGATCTACTCTCTCTCTCTCGCCATAACTAAAAATGTTGTATACAATATATTAAAAAGCAAACAAACTTCTATTTATTTATTTAAAATCAAAAGATAACATTATAGATTTTTATTATGTACAGAATAATATTTTAAAGTACATATACATTGTGAATTGTTTTAATCTAAGCTAATTAACAAACGCATTTTCTCAAAGTACCAGACAATTAACAATATAGTAAAACCTCATCAAGTAGAAACCTAAGGGAAGGAAGGCGGGAACCAAGAAGGGCAGGGTAGCTAGCACTAAAGGCACTTCTGCCTTAAGGGTATTTATTACCAAATAAACTTAAGCTTTAAATTTAAAGGGTACATATCAAATCTATTAAGTGTAGAGCATAAATGTCTCAACACAACAATAAGTAAGTGAGGCTATGTTATCCAGTTTGATGTAAGCATTCCAAGTTGTCTATAAAATCAGCACATTATATCCCATAAATGCATTAATGTATACAGTTATGATTTAATAAAAATATAAATTTAAGCTTTGAAATCAACCCACAAAGAATTCAGACTGGAATTTGAAATATAGATTTTAAGATACTTATTTGGCAAGTTCTCACCTAACAGGTATAATATATATGAGACACTTCTTGGGTGAAGGACTCAGCAGCAACTGGGACTTTTACCTTACAAACACAAATAATGTAACCTCATCGTATGTACCCTCATAATAACCTGAAATAAAAAATACTTTATTGTTTATAATAATTAAAGATAAATCTGAATAAATATCATAGGAAACTATAAAATCTCTTCTATCAGACTTGAAAAAAATCTGAAGAGAACGTCAATAAAATAAACAAATTAAAATTACAAAGAAAATTGAGAAATGTAACAACATCAGATTAATTAAAACTGAAGAGACAATGAATGAACTAGAAGATAGTTCAGAAAAAAAATTGTCCAGAATACAGAGGCAGAGGGATGGGAAATACGATAAGAGACATTGAAGATAAATAGGGATAAATAAGAAGTGTATTGTCTAATACCCTGTACAGGAGAAGATACATAGACTGTGACAGAGGTAACACTTGAAAAAATAAATGGGTAAGAAGGTTCCAGAATTGAGAAAATGCGCTAAGATAAAGACTCAAGGAGAATCCTGAATCCCAAAGAGTTTTTTTCTTTTTTAAGTCCACACTCAGATCTGGCATGGTGAAAATGCAAAACACCAAAGATAAAGAGACATCTTAGTGAGAGGGACAATGTGTATCTCAACATGTATTGAGAAAATAAGTCCTACCCTAGAGCTTTTATCTTTAAGAAATAATTGTGGTATATTTATATACCAGGTATATCATGATAGCCATTTTTTTTTATGGCCGAATAGATCAAGTCCCTAATGTATAAGTAGAAAGGAAGAGATTCAGAAAGGATGACTGGCTAGATGAGATTGTTTCTCATTTCCAGATACACACCAGGATTCCCATGAAATGAAGAACCTACTCAGGAGGCACTTAGTGTTCTCTTTGTACCACCTTAGCAGACAAAATTTACAGTCCATCATGAGCCAAATTCTACCTCGCTAAACTACAAACAGCTGCTTTGACTTGTTTTTTAACATTAACAGAAAAGTCTGAGCTTAATTTAGATTGGGGGAAGAAACAATTCAAAGGAAAATAACTAATATCTCTTTTTGTTTCTTTCCCTTAAAAAAGTCTCAAAATACAAATCAGCTGTAGTGTCACTATTAAATGGTCAGAAGCTATTCCGAGAAATTCACGTCTCTGCTAGCATTCTCCCTGTGGTTTGTCTTGGAGTTCGTTAACTTGTAATCATGCTTGAAATCATTGGTTATTAGATTACAGTGAGATATTTCTTGATACCTGATGTCAAAATGTAATATAGGATTGGTTATTGGAAGGATAAAATATTAAAACTATTTGCTTGGGCTTTATCATGGATAAAAATTAAACTAAGCTGTTTCAAAGGCTGGTCTACCGCATCCAACCCCCTTCCTCAAATGAGTAACCATTGTCCTTGGTTTCTTTTGTATCTTTTCTGAGTTCCTTTGTAATGCAATCAAGTATTTCAGTTTTGTTCCTTTTTATATAAAATATATACAGGACTGCATTCTATTTTTTTCTCCTACTTAATGACATATCATCAAAATCTTCTCAGATTAACACTGTGTTTAACGCTTTCTCTGAATAGATGTACCATAATTTATTTAAGTAAATCTCTATTGGTAAGTATTTGGGTTGTTTCTAAACATTTGCTCTTAGAAGTAAAAGTAGTGGCATTAGTGTTTACTGAATACACGTTTAATCCTAAATTTCTAGTTTTCCATATATTACAGTTAGGATGGAGACATATGTCTTGGTTAGCCAATGAGATTAAAATATAATTAATGTAAATCATTTCTGGCTTGTCCCTTAAAACTATTTTCTGAAATAGTCCACCCACCAGACACCTTAGAAATCACACACTACAGAAGGTATAGTTACCAGCTGGAGGGCTTCTCCACTAATATTAACTGTGCTCTGAGTAGGAAATTAATGGTCATTGTGTTAAACCCCTGAGATTTTGTGGTTATCACAGCATCATACATTGTTTTCTGACTAATACAAACCTACTATTTCATAAGTGTACAAGTATATTTATGAAATAAATTCATCAACATGGAATTTCAGCTAAGTCTGTAAGAACAGGTGACAGCTGGATACAGTCATTTATGTCATTGCTTCTCATCCCAGCCTGGCTTCATACTCCATCCACATCTGGCCCTGGGTTAGGGCCTTCCTGTTTACTACCTGCCAGTCCTTTTGCTACTAATCTTCATCTCTCTTAACTATCTATACACATTGCTAACAGAATAATTTTCCTTCCAATGTTCTCAAAACTCATGTGTTTTTTTCCTGATAACCTCCCCACCCCTATCCTATAAAGGTTTACAAAATTCTACAGGATCAGTTCTAGTTTTTCTGTCCTGACATTCAAGCCTTCCCACACTAACGTATAGGTGGTAGTACAGAACAGGACATGGCCTGGGGTAAGTATTCCATAAATAGTGGCACCTATTATATTTTATAGCACCTTTCTACAACAAAGCAGTGCCTTGCTCATGGCTGATATTCAATAAATAATGGCTGGCTAGTCAACTATATTATTAGTGGAACTCATAATTCACTAAGTTATATTACCATATTGTTACTTGATTTTTTTCTCTCACAAATTTGTTTTAAGGTTTAATCTCTCTTGGAGCATTGATTAACCAGAGAATTGGATGGCAAGGCTACAGAAAAGTAGCTCATGTAATTCTGGGTAAGATGTCTGGGGAAGCATTACGTTCTATCTGTGATGGATTATGCAATAGTACATATGGCATCCAGAGATGATTGTACCACTTAAGGCAATATTAAAACTATCACACTGAATATTCATATCAAATATCTATACATAAATGATACTGCTAAGTCATAATCATTTTTGAGCCATAACATTCTGAGAGATAATTATTTGCATGTTGTTACCTCATAAATTGAAATGCAGCCCATACATAATCTGTAGTGTTTAAAAATGTTCATGAGTTGAATTTGATGTGCCTTCAAAAGCTTGCACTTTTCTATAATGTAGGAATTATGAAGTATAATTTTATTTCTATTGACAAAGATGGGAATCAATTGAACAGAGACAAATATTAAGATCATTATAGTTATTTTTCACATTGATTTAGCTGATTTAAATGAAGGAAATGTGTGAAATTATTAGAATAAATCCAGTTGTCTTAGAAACTTTGAAGAGATAAAAATGAAAAGATATTGCAAGGGCTATGAATATAAATCAATTTTAGATTCTTCAAATTTTATTCCAGTGTGAATAAAAGTTACCATTAAGGACCAATAAGAAAATTAAGAATACAAGACAATACATAGCATGTAATGTATTTTTATTTATATTACATCTACAGAAAAATCTGAATTCAGTATTTTATTATTGATTTGGGACAGGTTTTTGTGAAAGGTCAATTGAAGAACAGGAATTAAAAAGCTCAGTTTCTCTCTATTGCTCTCTTTCCCCTTCCCTCTCCTCTCTCTCTTGCTCACTAGTAATTTCACATTTACAAAGCTGCACAAAGTAGCCAAATTTTAAACTCTCATTTAATCTGGTTATGACCTTTAGACAACACAAAGAAATAATGAATACATTTTTATTGGGTTTTACAGAAAAATCCTCAAAAATATTAGCTAGTTCTTATCAAGTTAATCCTCCTAGCAGCATTAACTAGAGAGATACCGATTGAGCTTTTTCATTCTTTCCAGAAAATAAAATAAAAGTCAAGAGCTGACATACTCATTCACAAAGACTTTCAGAAGCAACAACCTTGTATGTGTAAAGTTCTGGAGAGAAAAGCACCTCCTTAATGGACGTAAACAAACTCAATCTCTAAATATTTCAGAGAGAAAAGTGAACACCCTGAGGGTGTATGAGTGGTATCCAGGAATTTCGATATAGCTAATATGTAAAAAGAGAATACATATTCAAGCAAAATCATGAATGACAGTATTTATCATGATTATTGTAATTATGTAATAGTAAAGATATTTTTCTGCATATTTCTACTTTTGATCTCTGACATTCACTTGTAATTGTTCACTTTTATGTCTATCTTATTTTTTTTTTCTTTTTTTTTTTTATTGTTGGGGATTCATTGAGGGTACAATAAGCCAGGTTACACTAATTGCGTCTGTTAGGTAAAGTCCCTCTTGCAATCATGTCTCGCCCCCAGAATTTTCCTTCTCATCAAACTTACTACATGTTCTTCTGGGTTCCTCTGTTGTGAAATTTTCCTTCCTTTGTTGCTTTAGTTTCTTTTGCTGCTGGTTTAGAGATGGGTTCCTGTAAACCATGACGTTTTTGGAATTTACAGTACTGAAATAATTGCAGTCTAAAATATATAACTTTTAATTTGAATAAATTAGGCAGTTATAAATTCAAAAGAAATAGCTACCTTCTTTTCCCTGGCCTTCTTTTAGAACACAGCCTTCCCACTCACCTTCTATGCATCACCAAACTACAAACACATCAAATATTGAAAAAAAAATCAAGGAACAACAGGAGGTATTGTTATTAGACTGCACTTTTCTTTTCTTTCTTTTTTTTTTTTGAGACAGAGTCTCACTATGTCACCCTTGCCCTTGGTAGAGTGCTTTGGCTTCACTGCTCACAGCAACCTCAAACTCTTGGGCTTAAGCAATTCTCTTGCCTCAACTTCCTGAGTAGCTGGGACTACAGGCACCCGCCACAACACCCAGCTATTTTTTTTGTTGTAGTTGTCATTGTTTTCAGCAGGCTCGGCCAGGTTTGAACCTGCCAGCCCCAGTGTATGTGGCCGATGCCCTAATCAGTGAGCTACTGGTGCTGAGCCTAGACTGCACTTTCAATGTTCTCCTGTAGGCAAATTAGAAAATTACTAGAAGTGGAAGAGATATGTTTTTGTTTGAATGGGTACTTTGGGATTGATGACTTTTTAAAAGATTTAGTTTAGTTCACCTAATAGGATATGTAGCCTTTTGGTAATTAATGACATAGCCACCAAAACTGTATTTATAATACTTTCCTCCCAGGCACTGTTACTATTGGAATTTTGTATGTGTATAGGATAAATTGAGTATATGTTTGTCAGCTAAGCTGTTTTTCATCATATGTCCCCAATACATCATTGCACACACAGTGCTGTGTTAGACCACAGCACGATAGAAAAGCATAACATAGGTGAACCGAACCTATAGGCAAGTAGGAGGTGAAAGTCAGCTTTTGTTCTGATTCACGGCTATTTCTGGTTGACAGTTGGGAATAATGAGTAGCTGGATTCTAAATTTCTAAGGATCAGATGAAAACTTCTGAAAGTGCTAGCATTAAAAGGTGTGAAAACCACAAAATCTGTTTCAGATTTATCTGAAGGGCTGAATTATGAAGAAATATAACAAATTCCCAAGTATTTTAGGTAAATTTGGAAAATAGAAATTAAGAAAGTTTTTTTAATCCCTGGTTTTGATAGTGGTAATAAGGGATTTCCAAAAGTGGGGAGCATTAATTCTCAGAAGCAGATGAGACATTTTTGCTGGAAAAGAGATTATTAAAGATTCTTTCCCTAGGATTTGGATTCCAAAAGCATATGCATGGGCTTTGACATGGGGACACTAGCAAGGCTCCAGTCTCATGTCAGCTGGCCCTTCTCATGATGTTGAGAGTTTGTCAGGATGTAGAAAAGCAAAATCTGAAGAATTATGCTTGGAGCTTAATTTGCCTTCAGGTCCTCTGGTCTTCTGAGTAAAGTTGAAATGAACAATGAAAGATACTGGAAATATAAGGCAAAATGATATTGTAGACACTAAGTCGTAATTTTTCATATAAATGTAATTTTCACATGTGATCTTCATGGCACTTATAGACTTCATGTCCCTTCTTGGGACAGGACACTGGTCTTTTATTTATCTTTTGCATGCCCCGTCACACCTACCAGAGGACCTTCCACTGAGCCATTATCTTTAGATATGGCTCTTGGTCAAAGACGCTTGGGGGCTGGGCAACAAAACAGAATACTAAACACAGATGTTTATTTATTTTCTTATTGGGGGTGTGTGGCATTTTTCTTTGTAATTTCTTGATTAAAATTTTTACAATTTTTGGGTTTCAATGAGAAGTATCATGGGAGAGAGAGACTTTATGTACAACTTGACTAAATCTTTGAAAATCATGTGTGTTTCCACTCCTCCAACCACCTTCCCCTTCCTCCTTTAATGGAAGCTCTATTTCATATTGAGGAGAGAACCAATTTAGTCTTATAGAAAGAACTTATTAATTCAAAACAACTAATCAATTTGGGCAAAGCACTTGGTCTTCTTGGTATTTTAGGTAACTTAAATGCACTTTAAGAAAATGAAAGTTTCACTCGTCATCTCAAATCCTCTTTTTGTTTGCATACATGAGGTTAGTAGGTGGACAAATCTGCCCTGATGGTCTAAAGAGTTAAGCCCATGCCGCACACTAGTGAAACTGATGAGGCTAATGTTTAATTTTTATGTCTAGATTTTGAGACATGTAACCACCATAGACTGATTGAATGTTAGAAATAAAAATTAACTTCTTAAAGAGCAAGAAATTTCTGGGATCTTGTTAATCCAACAAACATTTAATGAGATATGCTACATAGAGGATGAGAGAACAATGTTTTCTCAATTCTAAGGGAAATTATTTAACCCAGAATTCTATAAATAACAAAAGTACCAGTCAAGTGTAAGAGTAAAATTATTTCTAGCAATATAAACAGTTAGCAAATTTCCATCCCTCCCTCTTGCTTTCATGAGATTGTACTCAATGAGGGAGCAAACCCAGAAAGAGGAGGCCACAAATATAGGACAAGTCAAGTCAACTCAGAAAAGCAAGGAACAGGTAGTTGTGAGGAGTCCCAAAATAAAACATGTATGAATAGCTTAGAGAGAAAGCAATTCAAATAAAGGAGGAAGTCCAGAATCTTCTAAAAGAAGCCTAGATGAACAATGACTTGATAGATAAACAACATAGTCAGGAGTCTGTAAATAAGACAAAAGCAGAATCTCTGGGATGGCTGAGGAAGTTCTGTATTTTCCAAGCCTACAAAGCAAACTGCAGAGTAAACTATATAAGGCAATACAAATATAAAACAAATTCTGATGCATTTTTAAATGCATGTTTGTGAGTAGAAAAATACCTATGTGAACTTAATATGGGAAACATTCCCTTATGAGTGAACCTGCCCGGAAAAGTCTTTAAAATGTAGCCTCACACTGAACAATATTTACCAAATAATTTCAATTTAAATGTTATCTAACTAACAGAAACAATGTTACCTAATCATTTGTATCCTTATATTACTATGAAATATTAGATAAATAAGTACAGAATAATTCTAACATAAAAGCCACTTACTGATTTTAACTTTTAGATATAACCTATATCAAAATACAGAGGGTGGCTTGGAGCCTGTAGCTCAGTGGCTAGGGCACCAGTCATGTACACTGGAGCTGGTGGGTTCAAACCCAGCCTGAGCCTGCCAAACAACAATGACAAGTACCACCAAAAAATAGCCAGGTGTTGTGGTGGGCTACTTGGGAGGCTGAGGCAAGAGAACTGCTTAAGCCCAAGAGCTGGAGGTTGCTGTGAGCTGTGACACCACAGCACTCTACTGAGGGTGACATAGTGAGACTCTGTCTTAAAAAAAAAAATACAGAAGGTATTTTTATGATTATATGACAAAATAAAAATATGAGAATTCTTGAAAATAATGAAGTAAAAGTTTGGCTAATAGAAGAGAGACTATTAAAGAAAGAATAGTAACTAATATTGACATTTTAGAATTCAGAAAACCTATTGCATACTGAAGAAATAAAAATAGATCTTTAAGAAATTATTTACAGAGGCCAGATGTGGTGCTCATGCCTGTAATCTTAGCACTTTGGGGAGCTGAGGCAGTGGATTGCTTGAGCTCAGGAGTTTGAGACCAACCTGAACAAAAGCAAGACCCCATCTCTACTAAAAATAGAAAAACAAGCCAGGTGTTGTGGCGGGTATCTGTTGTGTTAGCTACTTGGGGGGGGAGCTGAGGCAGGAGGATTGCTAGAGCTCAAGAGTTTGAGGTTGCTGTGATCTATGATGCCCTGGCACCCATGGTGACAGAGTGACACTCTGTCTCAAAAAAAAAAAAAAAAAAATTACAGAGAAAATTTTTAACAAGACTAAAATAGTATCATAAATATTAAACATATGGATAGGAACTAGGAGTATAGCATGAGTGACTTAAATCTTTGTCTTTTATGTACATAATCAATAGATACTAAAGTTGACATGTCAAAAATTAGAGGTTAACTCATATTATGATTCAGAGATAACCTAAAAATGATTTAAAATAGAGATAAATCCTAGATGAGTGTTGGGAGTTAAAAAGAATAGGCTAGAAGGTTCTAAATTAAGGTTCCAGACTGTGTGCATGTGTTCGTGTATGTATGTATGTCTTACTTTAAAAACAAAAGAAATGCAAAAGAGCTCTGCATTGGTTAAAGCAACATTCTATCCTGATTGCTTTCATTCTCACCTTCTATGTTTCATCTCTGCCAGAAATACTTAATAACTTGGGGGTAAACTTGGTTTTCATTGAGATTACTCGTAGAATTAAAATAAGGATTGCTTAGTAATGGCAAATAACTATGTCTTGATAGATTGAGCTTCTATATCAACATTTATAATAGGAAACACAAAATTATGGGTCATACAGGTCTTTTCATTGTTATTTCAATGAGCATTTATTTACCAACTACTCTTTGCAGGTCTTAATTTAAGATCTTAATTTTAGGCTCGCATTGAATTCAAAGTATAGGTCCTTTTATTTTGACAATTGTGTATATAAGGTTTATAGTTCATTTATAACTGTTTTTCCAATGTCTGTTATGTTCCAGAAAGCACCCTGGTGATACAATGGTTGCTTACTACAACACAGTTCTGATTATTTTAGACTTAGAGTTTACAAATTCTTCAAAGAAGGCACCATCTCCTCAATACTATTTATTTGACTACTTATGATGGGACAGTACTCTTAGTAATTGTAGAATTAAGAAGACATTATAAAATGTCTCAGTTCAGATACTATCAAAGAGACCTGAGCCCTGGAAAAGATTACATTTTCAGTTGGAAGAGGAATGAATTTAGTGGAAGTATATCGCATCATCAGAATCTCGAAAACTTGAAGAGCTTGAAGAATGAAAACAAGTTCCCTGTACCTGTTCACAGCACTGAAGTTATGTTTACCTGGGGGAGTGACTCATACCAATGTATTGAAATAAACATCAGAGCATTAATCCTCGTATTTTTAAAATACTATAAAAAGATTAAATTTTTTTGCTCCCTTTAGATGATTTAGGGATCTCAAGGGAAGCATTATTTTGTGAATTTATACCAGTTTAAGTGTTAAAGGATAAATGTTACAAGAATTATTGGAAAAGTCAACGATTGGGCTGCTATAATTTTGGGCCAGAGGCAAATGGAGAGTTATGTCTTGTACAGTTTTTCTTTAAATCTACATAATTTTATATCCTGTGATCTCCCCTTCTAAGAGCCCCTAAATATGCATCTCAGTTCCCCCATACAATGCTTGTACCTGGCACATGAAAAACATGAAAGAATCCAAAATTTGAAGTAAAGGTGCCTTTGAATGTTGTGAACTCCTGTTTTGAAGTTCGGTGAGCTAAAAACACAGTGCAACACTCTGCCACCTTGTGGTTGTTGGAGACATTGTAAGCACTTGTAGAACTCAAAGCACTCATCCTTTAAACTTTAACTGGGGGTTATATGTATTAGGTTTTATGGGAAGATATTTTATTTAAAGGATTATTGTTACCAGGAAAATATGTTTAGGACTTAGCCTTCCAATTTATTTTTGTAACATCAGTACCATGTCATTGGGTATAAATTTTTAGTCTGCCACAAAATAATGTTTTCCAAATTTCCATTTTAAGGATCATGGAATCTTAAAATGGAAAAGGGACCTCAGAAGTCATCCAGTCCCATGTTTAAATCTCCTTTATTATTCTTTTAATGTGAAGGCCTACAGTCTCAACTTAAACGTATCCAGGGCAACTTGTTTAATTTTGTAAAGCTGACTCTCCTGACTAACTTTGATATCATTTTTTTCAGTTACAAATTCAACTAATGATGCCTGCATATAGATCATATTTTTTTATATAAGCAACAACATATTATGAAGGAATATTTTAAAACTGCAATTTAAGATTATTAGGTCAGCACCAAGTTGATAATAATACATAATTATTCGATATACTCATATTTAATTTTCTAAGATTTGTACTTATAGTTTATTAGAATTGAAACTGTATGCTCAAAGACTAAATGTTCTCAATAACATATTTAATAATTTAATATTCCTCCAGTTTTACACGTTTACCTTTATTATTATTATTTAATTACAGTAACAAAACATCATTGAACACTTCCTGTGCTAGATGCTGTAGATACAAAATTAAAAAGACACAGTAATTTAGCTTATTTTTTTCTATTGGGAAACAATTTATTTGAATATAAAAATTTAAACTTCTTAATGGATGTATGTGAAAAGTATAGTAGGAGCCCAATAAAAATCATCTTGGATTGCTAATGTATTCATTTTCTATGCTGTATAACAAATTTACTGAAATTCTGTAGCATAAAACAACACACCTTTATTATTTCACAGTTTCCACTGGTCAAGTCTAAGGACAGAATAGCAGGATTCTCTGCTTCAGTGTCTCCCTGGCTGCAATCCTGTGTCACCAGGCTGCAGTCTCATCATAGGCTCAACTGGGAAAAGACCCACTTCCAAGCTGCCTCAGGCTGCTGGTAGAATTTGTTTCCTTGTGGATTCATGACTGAGGTCCTCAGCTTCTTACTACCTGTTGACCAGAAACCACCTTCTATACACATGACTCCCAAAGTACCTGGCATACAGCCTTCTCTGTAGGCAGTTCACAGCATGGCTTCTTGCTTCTACAAGGCCAGCATGTGAGTTTCTCTTCAGTCTTCTAAGCCAGTGTTTGTGTAAGATGGTTATGGGACAGATACCATATGTATTTTGCCATTTAGTGTGACTAAATCAAGGGAATGACATCTCATCACCTTTGCCATAATATATTAGTCAGAGGCCAGTTGCCACTGGTTTCCTTTGAACTCAAGCAGAAGGTATTACATAGTTATGGACACTGGCAAGCAGGAACAGGATGAGGTTGTCTTAGATTTTCCTAAGCTCTTACAGACTCAAGCTATCTGGAAAATCAGAGGTTTCTCAGGGCAGTGGACATTGTGATGAGATGTGATGTTGCCCATTTAGATAGGGAAAACAATCAAGCTAACGTATAGAGGTATGAAGGAATATTGGGCAGGTGGGTCAGGGTCAGATCACAAATGGCCTTGTTTTGTGGATGAAGAAATACACCAAAAGCAAACAGAAAATGGATGAATAACAAGCAGTAAATACCAGGGTCAGAGTCCCCTGGTATAAATGCTATTCTGGCAGCAATAGAATGATGGAAGGAGGGTAAGGAAGAGGAAGAGAAATAAATGAGATACTATCCATAGTCCTAGTGTTGTATGGAAGACTGAATTCAGGTAGTAGTGTAGCATCTGGAGGATCAGTTGATATGGTATTGATTGTATAGGATTAGTAGGAGGAGAGAAATTGTAGGTAGGCTTTTTTCAGGTGGTATATAATTTTTAATTTTTAATGGTGCCATAACTGAGGTCTATAAATGTTCTAAATCCCTTGTATAACAGATTGGTCTTTAAAGACAAGTAGCTATGAGAAAACAGAATTATAGGACAGATACTGTCATCTGTAGCCTGCTAAGGGACTACAATAGGTAACTGGCCCCTACCATGAATTAACAAAAGACGGCAGACACCTCAACATATTTTATCATTTAATCTCTCATTTTAGAGGCGCTTCTTTATTGCTTTCTACTTCAGCCCAATTTTAAAATGATGCCATAGTCTTGGATACGTTTGTCACCAACAATGAGTAAAGATAATATGGTGGAACAGGGAGGCAATTGAAAAATATGTTCCCATTGGCAGAGACTAGACTGATGTCAAGTTGACTATTTCTACAAGGAAGATGCCAGTTTGATGATAATGATCTGGTGGTTTTACTTGTATTTTTAAACACAGAGGAAGGACTAGTGTGAGAAGGGAGAACCAACACCATTGTAGACATTTGTACAGTGACAAAGAACTGAGATAGGGAAGATTAACTAGGTTTCTAGCAGAAAAGATGATTTGTGGGAGCCTGTTGTTCTGTTCCATTCAGGACTACTTCTAGTTGAACATATTCGAGTGGACATTTCTTGTCTTTTTGTTTGCCCAACATTCATTTGTCTCTTCCTAATTATCCCCCGTTTTCCTCTGGGGAATCACCTCTCTCCCACTGAGAGTAATTTTATATAACTGCAGATTAAGATATGTGCACCATGGTCCAGAAGGTAAAGGAATCCTAGTGGCAAAAACTTGCTTCTGCCGGAGACGTCCCTCTCACAGGAGGTAGATGTGCAGCCTAAGTTTGGTCATTCCAGCAGCAGCTGCCTTTTCCATGTCTAGTTCTCTTATCGAAAGCTTCCCCACATCGTTCTGATAGTGTCCTTCTGATTAAATTAGTCAGAGTTGCTTGTTTATAGCCAAAGAAAATGATACATTGGTTTATTAGCATTTGAGAAGGGAGGAGGGAAATACCACTTATTGAGCATCTATCAGCTCTCATTCTGTTTGATGTTTTATATATTTTATCACTGAATTGACATGAAGTGTAAATTTATCTTCATATTGATGGGTTGATCACATTAATAGTATGCTAATATTAAATTCAATCTAAATTTCTGTAATAAAGTCAACTTAGCCATGATGAATTTATATAATAAATTATAGATAAATTAATATAGCTAGATTTAGTCTAGTTAAGGTTATGATAAGGGTTTTTGTATCTACGAGTACAAGACGATCGGCTTATTTTATTATCTACATTTTACTAGTTTCAAATTGAGCTGGTGAGTGTCCTGTTTTTCTTATTCTGTGGAAACATTCCCATAAGTGTGAAACTTGCCACTTCTTGATTGAATGATAGACCTTACCTATAAAACTGTCCTGGCCTAGTTTTTTCCTTGCAGGAATATTTTCAAACTTTTCACTCACTATTTTTAATGGCTTTAGGATTACCCAGGTTTTCTGTTTCTTTTAGAGACAAGTATCATACATTACGATTTTGAGGAAATGTGTCCATTTCTTCTAAGTTTTCAAATTTACTGGGAAAGTACTTTTCAAAGTATTATCTTATTATCCTTTTAAACATTCTACTGCATCTATAGGTATGTCTCCTTCATTCCTAATATTGTGCACTTTTACATTCTCCAATAATTCCCTTTTGCACATCTTTAAAGGACACTGTTAACATTGCATTATTCTATGTGTATCAAATTCCCTGTATCACAACCCTTGTATAGATTCATAAATATATATTTATAAATATACTATTTGTGCAGAATATGCTAGGAATGTGGCTCTGAGAAATGTACAGAATGGTATTTCTTTCTTTTCTCTTGACAGATGTTTCCAGAATTTTCTCAATTTTATTCATCATTTAAAATGTAAATTAGGCGTTGTCAATTCTCTTCATTGTATTTTTCTAATTTTTAAAATATATTCTTTTTCTTTTTTACCATCTTCTTCGTAACTTTATTTAAAATTTTTCTCCTAACTTCTTATTGTGGATGCTTATCATATTAGTTTTCAGATTTTTTTTTCTTTACAATCTTCACTTAAGTCTCTAAATGTTCTTTAAACAATTTTAGCTGCATTCCACCCATTGAAATATGCAGTATTGTTATTACTGTTCTCTTCTTTAATGTCTGTGTTATTTTAAAATGTGCTTTTAAAATTTCCAAATATATATGTTTTCAAAGCTATTTCTTCATTCTTGATTTCTAGTTACTTTGTGATCAACAATATCACCTCTATGTTGCCAATGTTTTGACATTTTTTGAGACTTGCTATAGCCTCATACAGGGTAAATTTTTGTAAATGTTACGTATATACTTGAAAAGAATGTGCTTTCTCTTGTTGAGTATAATGTTCCTGTCAGATCAAGAAGATTATGTACACTTCTCTAAACTTTACTTTCCATGTTTTCTTCTGTCTCAGACCTTTCCTCTTTTATTACTTCTAGGCTTCCTTGAGCATATATTTTCAAATTTTAGTAAGGGTCTGCAGGTCATAAAATATCTGATTGTTTGTTCACAAATGCTTTCATTTTATTATTTTCTAGAAGACATATTTTTTGCATGGCAACAAAATTTTAATTATTTTGTTAATAACTTTGAAGATGTAATGTCACTATGAATTCCATTTTACTCCTTATTAAGTTGTGTTACATTGTAGATAATCGACATTTTCTCTCTGGTTGATTTTAAAACATCCTCTGTACATTTGGTGTTCTATAGCTTTACTATAAGGTCAGACAATTAAGTTTTTGAACTCATCCTAGAAAAAGCACTACATAACTCATTGCTGAATATCAAAACAGTCACCTTCAGTCACCTTTGAAGTACTCCCTTTGGGAAGCTGTGCACCAATGCCAGTCCACTTTTCAAAGCAAATCTGGAACTCTTTTCTTGGAATGGCCGTCAGAGCTGTCATCATATAAGGTCATACAATTAAGTTCATGAACTCATCCTAGAAAACGTGCTTTGAAGTTTGGACTAGGTGCGGCATCAGTTTATAGCTTCCCAAGGTGGATACTTTGGAAGTGACTGAAGGTGACTGTTATGATAATCAACAATGAGGCATGTAGCATTTTTTCTGGATGAGCTCAAAAACTTAGTTGTCTGATCTCAGATAGTGAATCCAGATTTTATTTCTTTAGTCAGTCCTGTTGGGGCTTATTGTGCTATCTATGCATGTATCCATGGACATGTATGTTTAAGTTCTGGAAAATTCATAGTTTTTTTTTTTTTTTTTTTTTTTTTTTTTTTTTTTTTTTGCAGTAATAGCTCTACTCTATCCTTATTCCTCATACTAGAACTCCCATTAGAAGTGTTTTGGCAAGATGCTTTGTATTTTTGTTTGCTTATTTGTTTCAGATTAATATGGGTGCACAAATTAGGTTGCCTTGTTTGCATTTGTTAGGTAAAGTTTCAGTTGTAGATGAGCCCTTCTCTTGAGATGTGCTGCATACCCTTACATTGTGCCCATTAGGTGAGAGCTTACCATCCCCTGCCCTCCTTCCTTCTTCCATTTCCCTCCTTTCCCTTCTCCCTCACCTTGAATTTATTGTGTTTTTCTTTCATGTGGGTATATAGTTATTTATCTATTTGTTTTATATTAGTATTACATACATTAAATACTTGCTTTTCCATTCTTGTGATATTTTACTAAGAAGAATGTTCTTCAACTCCATCCAGGTTAATATAAAAGATGTAAAGTCTCTGTCTTTTTATGGCTGAATAGTATTCCATGGTATACATTTACCACAGCTTACTAATTCATTCATGAGTTGATGGGCATTTGGGTTGATTCTACATCTTGGTGATTGTGAATTGAGCTGCAATAAACATTCTAGTGCCAATGCTTTGAAGAGTTCTATAGGCTCTACGCTACATAAAGTGCTTAGATGAGGAAGAAAGTAAGTCCTGAACATCAGCCCGTGTTCTCCTTGCCAGTATGAGTGCATCCATCTAATATGAGTGCCTCTTTTCTAATTTTCTCAAAGTAATTTTTTTTGGCTACTTCTGGATCCTTATGCACAGGGAACCATTTAGTTCCATCAACCACTTTTCTTAACTTCATCTCATTTGTCATCTTTTTATTCTCTGTGTTATCTTTCAGAGAAATTTCCTGAGGTCTATTTTCCACTTCTTTCTTGATGTTCTACTCAGCTTTGTCTAATATGCTCTTTAACTAATTTTTTAAAGGCTTATTTTCAATGATTACTTTTTTCATTTCTGAAAATTTTATTTTTTTGTTTGTATCTGCTTGCTATATTTAAGATGTCTTTTGTCTTTAACTCATGACTTTGATTTTCTATTTTATTTATTTGAACATATTAAAAGAGTTACTATATGTTATTATCCTATAATTTGAATTATTTAAGTATTTTACTCTGTTATTTTCTTTGCTGACTCTCAGTCATGATGACTGATTTTCTTGAAAATTTTGTAACTATCTTGTGTCTTTTATCTTTTTGTTATAAGTATTTTAGACTTTTGTGGTACAGAAAACTAGAAAACATAGTAAATAAAATATAATAAACCTGTGTATAATAGTCAGCTGCATTCAACTATCATCATTTTGCCAGACTTATTTCATCTTGTTCTTATTTCCTTTCTTTTACATTTTTAGTATGAAATTTTAAAGCTATACTATCACACTATTATACTTTACAATTCAAATGTATATTACTCTACAAATAAAAGTATTTTCTATATAATTACCTAGTGTGTATCAATATATTTATAATATAATCTAATGCTAGTCTTATCTCCAAATGTCCCTTATTATTTTTAAAATGTTACTTTGTAGTTAATTTGTTCAAATTTGGATCAAAACAAGGTATGCACTTGATTTGGCTGGTATTGTTTTTCTTTTAAATTCCCTTTCATCTAGAATAGTCCCCTCCCATCCTTAAAAAAATCTAATAAGGCCAATTACTTATTGAAAGCTAAATCAGTTGCTTTATATAATTGTTCCTTTATGATGTATAAAATTCATAATTCCTATGAACTAAAAAAGATAGTGCTGGATTATATTTGGACTCAACTTCCCTGGCGTGGTTATTTCATAGGTGGTGCACATAATTTATGTTGCTTTAAATCAGAGCACAAATAGATCTAGGAATCACAGTTTGGGTGACATTGAGATTGATCAGTGGTACCGTTTTTGTTAGGGCAATGCTACCATTATAAATTCCCCTGTTTACCTTTTCACCTAATTGCTTTTAGCAACTATTAACGATAGTTGCTTTTTTTGTAATTTTTATGTCTTTTCAACAGATTTTGCTAATATGTCATTTTCTAGTTTAATAATTTTTCTACACTTAGTAGATTGAAATTTTCTGAAAAGAATGTTTCCTCACAAATTAAGGTTATTAATTTGTGCAAGGGAGGAGGATAAACATGTAAGTATTTATTTTAAATTGCCAGTGATCATAATAACTACTTGCTACTCTATCTGCCACCAGTGCTGATAGGAGTTTTGTTTTCATTTGCTTTAGGTTCTTTGCTCTTAGAATGGGAAACTTAAAGTTGTCTCTATAAAGATAAGGAATACAAGTAGAGAATAAAAATTCAAGAGTACTAGCAAAGTCACTATATTCAGGATTCATATTTCTTGAGTTCATGAAAAGTCATTAGACATGGAATTCTCTAGAATATAATAAATTACCTTCATATTAACACAATAATATTTCTTAATTTGGTGACAGTTCAAAATTGAATTTCCAAGTTTTATAAATTCTATTCTTTTATTTATCATTTATTTTTTATCATTTTTGTTTATCCTTTGAGGTCAATGTAATCTTACATTTAAGCAATGATTTTCCTAAATTCCATTTCTAACATTTCATCTCTATACCCTCCTGCCTTCATCCATAAAATTTAGTTTGGGCTAAATAACAAAGCTATTCTCAATCTCCTTTACTCAGCAAAGTATTAATATGGTTAATAAAACAGTAGTTAAATAGTTCTTTAAGTCATGCTACTAAGAAATAAAAAGAGAGAAAAATAAGGAAACTTCTGTTGAAGTAAATTTTTTAGCATCCAAGGAAATGGTTAATGGTTGTTTAAACAAATTTAGAATTAACGTTTTGTGAAAATATTAATTAATATGGCTATTTCTCTGCCTGACCGTATATTTTATCAATATCTTATTATGTGGAGAAAATGGAGACATCAACATAGTAGCAAAAACTTATTTAAAAAGCAAATGGATCCCGTTTGTATGAAATAGCTACTATGAAAGTAATAACAAACAAGTCACTGTTAACATTTAATTAATTAGGCTATCCCCAAAGAAAGGCTCTGCATTAATGTGTTTACCAGTCATGGAAGTCACATTCTGCTTATGATGAGCTATGACAAAGGTGAGTGGCCTACTGCAAAGGCAAATTATAAATGAGAAATTAGAGGTAGAGGTGTTTTAGGTAGCAAAGATCTAGCCTCAGTAATTACCAGTATTAAAATATGGGCAGCTAAGCCTTTAATTAAAAAAAAAAAAAAAATTCTGCACCAGCTCTTCCAAAGGCAACCTGTAGATTAATCTTAAACAGGGTGAAGTTATGTGACAAAATTTTTCAATCTATAGACAGACAGATGTGTACATAAAATAACTTATTTTGTAGATCATTTGACATATTTTTATCACACTGGTTAACCTTAAAGAAAGATGGAGACTTTATCTCTTTCATGTTTACATGGATGGAGCTCGAACATATTCTTCTTAGTAAAGTATCTTAAGAATGGAAGAAAAAGTATCCAATGTACTCAGCCCTACTATGAAACTAATTTATGACTTTTATATGAATGCTATAACCCAGTTATAACCTAAAAATATGAGGAAGGGAGAGAGGGAGGGGAGGAAGGGGAGAGGATGGGCGGAGGGAGGGTGATTGGTGGGATTGCACCTGTGGTGCATCTTACAAGGGTACATGTGAAACTTAGTAAATGGAGAATGTAAATGTCTTAACACAATGACTAAGAAAATGCCAGGAAGGCTATGTTAACCAGTGTATGGTACCCCATGATCGCATTAGTGTAGACAGCTATGATTTAATAATAAAATAAATTTTTTTAAAAAGTAACTTATTTTAAGCATTTTGTTGAATAAGTCTTCTTATATATTAATATTAGACAAATGAAGGTATAAAAGTAAAATATGTAGGATTGATTATAAAATGAGATTAACAGGTTTTCAACAGAAACCAATTAATAAAAGCAGCCTAATTGTTATAGCAGTTAATCCACTCATTCATTCACTCCCTCAACAAACATATGTCAAATATCATGTGCCAGGTAAGGTTTCAAGCACTACGAAAACAAAGAATTATAAGACAAGGACCTTTCTTTTTAGGATCTCCCAGTCTCATTGAATAATTATGCATACAGACGGTCAATAACAGTGTAATACAAGAAGTGTTACGAGGAAAGCATAGCAGATGTGCTGTGAGTGACTTGGGGAATTTTTTTTTTTTTTTTTTTTTTTTTTTTGGTTTTGTTTTGAGAGCTTTTTTAAAGAGTGGGTTTTTCCAAGGAGGTAACTTTAAATTTGGTATTTAAGACTGAATGCAAGTCTGCCAACTGGAAAAAGTGGTGAATAATCACTTAACGTAAGAAGTGACTTATTTATAAGATGGGAAATCGTAAGCCAGTGTGTGGTATGTAAGGGGTGATACATAATGGTTCTGTGTCATCAGAATAGGGGATGAATGAAAGAATAACAAGAGGTAAGACTCCATATGAAGTTAGGTAAAGACAAGGAAGATTGAGTGTCATGAAGAGGAGCTCGAGCTATTATTTATTTATTTATTTATTAAATCATAGCGGTGTACATTAATGCAATTATGGAGTACAATGTGCTGGTTTTGAAATACTTTCATCAAACTGTTTAATATAGCCTTTACCCATTTTCTTAGTTATTGTGTTAAGACATTTATATTCTATACTTAGTAGATTTAACACATACCCTTGTAAAATGAACCATAGGTGTGGTCCCACCAATTACCTTCCCTCCAACTATCCTTTCCCCTCCCCTCCCCTTCTCCTCCTCTCTCCCCTTCATCTTGGGTGGTAGTTAGGTTATGGCTTTCATATGGAAGTGTGGGTGCTTCTAAATTAGTTTCATATTGAGTACATTGGATACTTTTTCTTCCATTCTTGAGATACTTTGCTAAGAAGAATATGTTCCAGCTCTATCCATGTAAACATAAAATAGGTAAAGTTTCCATCTTTTTTAAGGCTGCATATAAGACATTCCATGGTGTACATATGCCACAATTTATTAATCCATTCATGGGCACCTGGGCTTCTTCCATGACTTAGCAATTATGAATTGGGCTGCAATAAACATTCTGGTGCAAATATCTTTGTTATAAAGTGATATTTGGTCTTCTGGATATATACCTAGTAGAGGAATTGCAGGATCCAATGGCAGGTCTATTTTTAGATCCTTAAGTGATCTCCAAACATCTTTCCAAAAGGAATGTATTAGTTTGCATTCCCACCAGCAATGCAGAAATGTGCCCTTTTTTCCACATCCATGCCAACATCTCTGGTTGTGGGATTTTGTGATGTGGGCTAATCATACTAAAGTTAGATGATATCTCAACGTGGTTTTGATTTGCATTTCTCTGATGATTAAAAACATTCAGTGGGGAAAAGACTCCCTATTTAACAAATGGTGCTGGGTGAACTGGCTGACCACTTGTAGAAGACTGAAACTGGTCCCACACCTTTCACCATTAACAAAGATAGACTCTCACTGGATAAAAGATTTAAACTTAAGACATGAAACTATAAAAAATACTAGAAGAAAGTGCAGGGAAAACTCTTGAAGAAATTAACCTAGGAGAATATTTTATGCGGAGGAACCCGCAGGCAGTTGAAGCAACAGCAAAAAATACACTACTGGGACCTGATCAAACTAAGAAGCTTCTGCACAGCCAAGAACATAGTAAGTAAAGCAAGCAGACAGCCCTCAGAATGGGAGAAGATATTTGCAGGTTATGTCTTGGACAAAGTTTAAATAACCAGAATCCACAGAGAACTCAAACGTATTAGCAAGAAAAG